>CATIWM010286314.1:0-17299 GCA_949671775.1 Mallotus repandus
CACATTAGCCCAAAAGCGTGCTTAACTCCATTTTGATTTGCATATTAGTCCTAGCTTATACACACTTAAATAAACATGTTAAATGCTCAAAATTAAGATTTTTAAGATCAAAATCAAGATTGATTATTGCTAAGGTCAACAAACCACACAGAGAGCAATAATAAAAAAAAGTAAATTGCATTTTTTTGTAAGTCAATTTTTTTTGTTAAATAGATCTATCACCTATGAAATAAAATATATATATGTTAAACAAATATAAAATCTCAAAGATAAATCTATAAAAATAAAATACAAAAGGAGTAATCAAATCAATTTTAAAATCAACTACAATGAAAAATATATAAAATCTATAAAACATATATTATTTATACATATGAAAAATCAAATAAATAATATAGTTTACCGTTATAAAAATATGAAATAGAAAAAATATTAATATTAATACATTTTAAATAAAAAATAAAATTTTTACACTGATCGATACAATATGAACACCGATCTATAAAAAAATAGCAAGATCTAGAAAAAAATTGCAAGATCTATAAAAAAAATTACAAGATATATAAAAAAAATTACAAGATATATAAAAAAGATTGTTGTTACCACTTACCAGGTCACAAAAGAATGGTTTAGAGACTTTGCATGTTGATTTTATATTTGTTAAGTGTTAAAGGAGTGGCTTACTGACTGGCTTCCACCTGAACATCTCACATCATCAATGAGATTCATACACACACAGATAGACACAAAAAGTGTGAAAAAGTAATATTTTCACACTGCCTTTAACAAAAACAAAATTAAATCAACAATTGAACAAGGTCTCTGTCACTCAAGCTCATAAACTATGGACATCTAAATAAATCTATAAAAAATAACGAAGATGAGACTAAAACTTTAAACCCGTTAGACATGGGAGCCTCTGAGAGGCTGAGACTCAGAACAAGGAGGGAGAGAAGAGACGAAACATGTGAAATTGGGTTTAGGTTTTATTTAAAGAGTGAAAACAAACTACAAAAATTAGATTTAGGAATTAGGGTTTACTATAAAGAACAGAGAAGAAGAAATGAGAGGAGAGGGAGAGGAGAAGTCTTTGGAGAGGGGCGGCAGTAGTGTGAGAGTAATTTAAGGTTAGTGAGTGTGAGTCATATAAGAGGGGTTTATATAGTAACGCTTAATATTTTAAACGACACCGTTTAGTTATTAAAATTTCGGATATTCGGATGGGTCAGATAACTGGATATCCACCCCGATCCGATCTTCCTAAATCCGATATTATGCCCTTATTGAACCGAACCACCCTTTGTGAATTTCGATTCTCGAACCGATTGCACATTTTTAATTCAGCTCAGACGGTTTTCTCAGTTCGGTCGAAAAATGCACAACCCTACCCCTACTTCACCTTTTGTTCTATCATGATAGCAGCTTTTTCATGAATTCTGGGCAAGGCTTCACCTAAATTAGAACACCTGCAAAAGGAAGGAATACGAAAGTTATGCTTATTAACATGATTTTCCTCTTCTGCGAGTGTAAGCACTTTGCTTTCATCTACATACTGGATAACCAAAGCTTCGAGGAGACAGAGACCAAACCGGAGCCAGCCTGACTTCTAGGGAGAAATGTGATTTTTTAGGGATTTCTGCTATCGCTCCGTTGCCATAGATGATGAGGAAATTTTAATGTGATTTTTTGGTGGTTTCTGCTATTTCCTTCTTAGAAGGGAAACAAGGAAGGTGGCAAGAGACAGAGGAGAAAAGGGTGGCGATGATGGATCAAAACATGGTTGCTGGTTAGCAAAGGAGGTGAGATAACCACGATGTGATGTTTTGATATCATTTTATTTGTATATTAAACTGTAATGTCTGCAATCAAACTATAATGTCAGCAATTGTATGTGCCAATTAAAAGATGAGAAAATTTAAAATCAATAAAAAAATTAAGGAAATAAATTGATACACCTTAAAAATCCGAATAACTAGGAGAAGATTAGCTAACTCGAAGAGTCTATTTTTATTAATAATTTGTGTTTAATTTTTAGAAATAGCATTTAGAAAAATATTTTTTTGGTGAAAATAAAGTAGGCAATGGCCAAAAATACTAAATATTTGTCTAGGATAAGACACCCCAAATACATCAGGAGTAAAAAAATAAAAAAAATTATAAACAATTAACGAACCATTTTTTATTAACAATAAAAAAATTCTAATACATTATAAACTGACATAAACAACGCATCTCGTAAAAAAACAAGACACTCTTACCTTTTCAAAAAAAAAAATCTTAAAACAGGTCCAGTTGTTTTTTATTTTTAATGACTAAAAGGTCGAGGGAGGAAAATTAAATCCATAACTTTATCTTACAGTGTCTATCACTTGAGTCATTAGGCTACCAAGTACAAATCTAGTTGTTAATCTCCACTGCCTACTAAGCTTGAAAAATGAACTACTAACCAATTCCTTATTCTTGTCCCCTGCTACTTTACTGCTCTCTACTTCACTGTTCTTCATCTCCTCTGCATTGTCATCTGCTCGAGTAAATTTCCTTGAGCCCTATTAATTTTGCTCTCTTTAGCCTGAAGAACTCGAGCATAGTCAGATAATGGGAAGTTGGTTTTAGCCTTACGTCCACGAAACTTTACCGCAGCTGTATCATAGGCTCTTGCAGCCTCCTCCGCAGTGTTGAACGTCCCCAGCCACTTACGAGATGCCTGCCATGGATCGCGTATCTCTGCCGCCCATTTCCCCGACTGCCTCTGTCGAACACCCCTAAATTTGTTTTTCTTCTTCTTCTTCTTCTTCTTCTTACCTTTGCTCCCACTTTCACTTTCACTTTCATTTTCTTTTGCTTCTGCATTTTGTTGGGTATGCTCGAAGAAGTTGCATCCAAGGCAATCAACAGAGCCCATGTAACAAACAGGACACCTCCCTGCAGAATCATCTTGGAGGATAGGGATGAAGCTGCTGGTTTCACCAACTGTTGAGTACGTGTCACCCGATAGAACATGCTTAAGAGCAGAAATTATAATAGAGTCTTCTTGTTCTTTGCTCAACCGATTTGTGAATGGTGATGATGGATTCATTTTTGTTCAAAGTGTATACAACAGCCATGTAAAAGGTCTGCGAGCTCTCGCAGCGTTTTCCATCGAGTATTTATAGGTATTGTGAGGTGCCAACTGGAATCGCTTATTGTGTGGGTCCTTGTGGAAGTACGCGCCGCAGTTCATGCGTTTATAGGATGAAGTTTTCCGAGCGTTTTCGATTTTTCACTTTTGTACGATTGCTGACTGACTTTGGCTTATTTTTATTCTTTTTTTTTTAACAATAGATTTTTATCTATTTTCAGCGTCTTATATTTAACACCCAATTTGTAATATACAGATTAAATATTTTATAATTAACTAATAAAAATGAAATCTATTTTTAAATTATAAATTCAGAAATTTAGAGTAAAAAAAAATTCTGTAAGAATGGCATTATTGAAAATGAACTGAAGTAATTATGGTTCGATGGTTCAATTACTCTTAATACCTATGGTTTATTAAAAAAATTCTATTTTTATTTGGTTATTTTTATATTTATATTTATATTTTAATTTTTATATTCTTGTCCATGGAAAAATTATAAATTTATTTTCTTTATATCGATTTTATGTAATTGTTTATTTTTTCTATAAATATAATTAACTTACTAATCTATTATTCTTTTTAAATTTTTACACCCTAATTAAATATATTTAATGCAAATTTATATGATGTACGATTAAACTATTTTTTATTAAAATATTTAAAATATCATTTTACTAGTTGGTTATGTTATTCGATATGCATTTATTAAAGTAAGAAATAACAATAACAATAACAATAAAAAAAATAGTTAAAACTATATTAGTTTATTAAAATAATAAAAATTCAAATGATTAAAATAATAAATATATTCAAGTGAGAGAATAATAATTTTGTATCCGAATTATTAGATTTTAAAAAATAATATAAAATTCTTTGTAATTTTTTTAGTATGTGTGGCTTTATTAGAATATCATAAGATCATAACTTGTAATTAAATTATTAGTATTCAAAAAGAATGGAACCGATAATTTATTATTTAAGGATGAAATGCTACATAAATGAATTTTATCAACTTTTACTATAAAATTTAAGAAAATTTTTTAATTTGGTATTGTAGGGTTGAATAGGACCTTACATAGAATTTTTAATATTAACTAAAAATATATATATTATAATTTATGTAAAAGTAAAAAAAAATTATAATTTAGAAAAACTGAATTATAATTAAAAATTATTATTTTGAGTACTTTATTTTTAATAAAATGTGAACTTGTATCGAGCATGCAGACCGTATTGGATACATAGCAATAGCGGCGGTATGTATACGTGGTCGGCTACTTTTTCATAACAAAACGACAACATTCCCTATCAATATTTCTTAAATTTTTTTTTTTGACCAAAATTTCTTAAATTTCGATCTAATAATTTCTACAATACAATGAAGGCCACACACACAAAAAAATAAAAATGTATATATTTATATTCTATTATGCAACAATGTTGTAAGAGAGTACGAATTGCTTAATATATTCGCGTGCCCAATGAAGACCACACACAAAAATATTGCTTAATGCACATGCCCAACCAAGTAGGAAATGGAAAACACATGCTGAAAAATATATTTTTTTAACAATTAATTTGAACGGCTAAACCTGTTGGCTTGAAATGAGAGAATTAAAAGATTAAACGATCAAATTTTACTCTTACTTAAATACATTGATCCAATGGCATAATCTTTTACTTTTTGTCTAAAATTATTTAGATAAACACATACTCTTATAAGAGAGAGTAATCATTCCTTTTTAAATCAACGACGGTAAGATTTAAATTTCACATCTCAAAATACTTTTCGAAAAAAATTATTATTTGACTACATTTTACCAGCATTGAATATTTTTTTTAATTCAATAAATTTCTCATTTTGATAGCCAAAATAACCCAAATTAATTAGTATTTTATACACTTCTTAAAATCAGATGTAAAATGAAATTTTCATTAATTAAGATTTGAGCGAGCATCAAGTAAATTTGAGATTTTATTATATTTTTACCAAAATTAGAATTTGCATATGAGTTGAGTCTGTTTAATTAATTAAGAAGTTATATTCATGTAAAATTGTAAAAATTTAATTAAATGAAAATTCTAAAAATTATGTATATACGTAAGTAGTTGGTTCAAAATGCTCAAAAGCATATCTTTTTAACTTAACGAAAGAATTGCATCGTTTTACACTATAAAAAACTAAAATTATAGTTTTTTTTTTTAAACTAAACCATCCATATTTAGAATTTATTGGACTCTAAATACTTCGATTTAAAGATAGAATTACAAAAATAATAAAAATCTTTCAACAACTAATTAAAACAATTGCATACATCACGATTCGTATCTAAAATGTTATTTAAACAAAAACAGTTTTTACCTATTAACTTCAACAATTTTTAATAAATTTATTTGTATCTACTTAATTTTCCATATTCTAAAATTTATTTCAAATAAAAATAAATGACAAATATTCCATTTAAAGGGACGAAACAACAAAAGTACAACATGCGTATACACATATAAATTGAAAATCAAGGGGTTATTTGCACTGATATCAAACTTTTTAACTAAATACCAAAAAAGTATCCAACCATTAAAATGTAACACAAAACTCTATAATCTTTCATTTTATTACCAATAAAGTGTCTAAACTTGATTTTCGGCCAAAGATGACCATATGGCATCTGATATGGTGACATGTGTCACACTACACTGACGTAGCGCCATATGGTGCTGACGTTGCATTTGCAAGCCTGAAATGGGGCCATCACTATTGAGTGATTTCTACAGTTTTTGTTTATCTATTTTGAATTGTGCCTATAGGATGTTTCCATAGTGAGTCCTTTGGGTATAGGTGGTCCCGACCGTAAGTCTCGAAGAGGCAGTGAGGCCATTGGTTTAGCCCGTGAGTTATAGCTGTAGTTTTCCTCTATAGTCTCTAGTCTTACCATGTATCCTATCTTTGGTAGAACCACTTCTTCTTCTTCTTCCTCTGCTCCCTTTTCTGCTAAAGATCAAAGGAATCTAGTTAGTAGTGATGAAGTCACTATTGAAGACTTTGATAAATGCATTGATGATTTCAAACTCACAGAAATCTATAAAGACCATGTGTATAAAACCTCTAGATTAAATCTCTTCAAGTCTGATTATGTAATCAGAACTGAAGAAAGATATGTCCAGATAGATAAAGCTAAAGATGAGATAAATCTTCTTTCCTCCTCTTCTATAGAAAAACATAAAGCTAAAGGTTTTTGGTATATCCATATAGGGCTTGTCCAGGTAGGAATAAAGCCCCTAAACAGATAAGGTCTTAACACTTCTATCCTTACTGCTCTCAGAGACAAAAGGTTTAAAAGTTTGAAGACTCTTTGTTAGGAACTGTAGAATCCAGCCTCTGTAAAGGTCCTATATCATTTGATTGTAATCCAAACTTTACAGTTTCTTTAAATGACACAAATCTTTTAAAGTCCTTGGTTTTGCAAATCCAGACTCATAATTATACTATGAAAGATGGATTAATTCCAATTGCATTAATTTTTAAAGTTCATTATAAAGCCATAATGTCTGCTTTTGCTACAAAGAGTAGATTTCATAGTAAAAAAGGAGAAACCTTGCTTCTCCAGACAGATATGACTAAAGCAAATGTGGTTATTCCGAAACCTATCCAATGGAACTAGATAACACTTTTTTAGGACTGGATCCTAGAAAGTGCTACTGAACCCATACCCATAAATCCTGAAATGTTTGCTCCAAACACACAAATAATGCATATCACCCAGTTCCAGGATGGAAGAGTAAATATCATTTTTGATAGAGCATATTCTAGCTCTAGATTTTCTGATGTTTCATTATCAGAATCTTTAGATCTAGGAAGACTATCTTAGGTACCTTATGTTATCAATCTTCCATATAAAGAACAGACACACTAAAACCCTGATCTGCCTAGAATCATCAACTTTCCCTATACAGATCAAGCAGATCTACACCCAAACCTGCCATTAATTATAAATTTACCTTATACCTCCTCAGCCAAATATTCCACATCTGACTTACCCCCTACTTCACTAAAAAATGTAGACCAAAGTACTAATATAACTAGACCGAGCTACACTGAACCTTAATAAGAAATAAAGTCTTTTTCACCTTCAGATTCTCCTACTGCAACAGCCATAACAGAAAATATAGCCCATGAGCCCAAGATTTTTATGTAAAGAAAAAAAGAAATTGGTTTTTTGAACATTTTCTTAATGAGAGAAAAGATATTCAAAACCAATTTTATGATTTTGTGCAAGAAAATAAAGTTAACATATTGTTTTTTAATTTGAGATCTATGCATCAAAAATAGTATTTCTTATCCTTTTAAAGTTTTGAATCTTGTTACTGTCAGAAAGAAGGTAACAGTTTAGGAAACAACAAATGGTCAAAGTATAGAGTCTGATCATCCTCCTCTTAAGTTGATTAAACTTCCTAAAGGAGATGAGACCATAAATGCTTGCCCTTACCAAAAACCTCAGGATAGTGATGCTCAGAACCTTAAAAATATAGTAGTTTATAACAACTTTACCAATGCCCATCTCAATAGCATAGGTAAACAGTTATCCAGGATAAAGGGTCAAAACTAGCAAAACCTGTAGAACCCTCAAGAATAGCTGACAAAAAAATAAAGAATCCCATTTTCAAGCCTTATCAGATCTCTAGCAGTGCTCAACAAGAAATCAAGTCTAATAAATATGATTTTCTTGATGCTGTAAGAGAACAGCTTTACTGATTAGGGCCATCTTCTTCTTCTTCCAATCCTATAGTACTTGACACTCCACAGTCTGTTAATCAGAATGTTAGTATCCTAGACAAAGTCCTTGATTCCTAGTCTGAAGATAGCAAATTTAAGGAACAGTCTCCAGAATTCGCTAAACTTTATTAGTCCAATAGTCAGCCTTTTCGTTCAAGATATACTAAAGCCAAATATCTAGAATTTGAAATAGGTGATCATCCTAGTATCTTTGTCCAGCCAAATTTCAGTGCCAGTTCTATCTATGAATAGAACATTGATGGGATGACAAAATATCAAATTCTGAACTCCCTTCGGCAAATGACTATGGCCTCTAATGCTTATAAAACCCAAACAGGGACCTCTGATAGGTCTGTAGTAGAACTTATCATTGCAAGATTCTCTGGATAGCTTAAAGGATGGTGGGATTACCATCTCACAATCCAATAACAAACAGACGTCCTGTATGTTATCCAAAAAGATGAAGAATGTCTACCCATTTTAGACCCTTTAGGAAATACCATTCAAGATGCAGTGTCTACTTTAATCTTGACCATAGCATTGCATTTCATAAGTGATTCCTCTCATCTTAAAGATAAGAATGCTGACCTCTTATCTAACCTTAGGTGTAAAAAACTTAATGACTTCCAATGGTATATATCGACCTTCCTTACTAAGGTAATGCTTAGAGAAGACTCTAACTAGCCATGCTGGAAAGAGAAATTCCTAGAGGTCTCCCAACCCTTTTAGAATAAAGAGTCCAAAACACTATTAGACAATCTTTTGGCACCCATATCATCCTTTATGATCAGCTTACCTATGGTGAATTGATCAGTACCACTCAAAAAGAAGGTTTAAAGATCTGTCAAGACTTGAAACTCTAAAAGCATTTAAAGTAGGAGTTAAAAAAGTCTAAAAAAGAACTCGAATCCTTTTGTAAGCAGTTTGACTATAGTTATAGCCAGAACCAAACCTGTAAAGGAGATTGTAGTTAAAAGTCCTCATCCAAAACATTTTCTAAATCCAAAAAATTTCACAAGAAAAAGACTTCTGAGGAACCTTACTATAAAAAGCCTTATAGAAAATCCTCTAGCAGTAAAGATAAAACCTCCAAACCCCAAAAAAAAAAAAAAAACAGTATGAAAGATGTCATTTGCTACAAATGTGGCAAGAAAGCACATATTTCCAAATACTGTAAAGTTTCCAAAAAGCTTTAGGAACTTGACTTAGAAGATGAAACCATGGCAAAACTTTCAGCCTTGCTTATAGAAACCTCTGAGTCTGAAACTACTTCTTTAGGAAAAGGCTATCCCTAGAAAGATGAGATAGCAACCACTTCCTCTTCTGACCTTGAGACAAAGTCTAGTTCTGAAGGAAAGCATTTAAATATGCTAACTAAAGAATAGACCCTAATTCTAGATGTTATTTAATATATTAATGACCTTGATGTGCAGAAAAAATATCTAGAACAGCTTAGGCAGTCTCTAGAAAAAGAGCCAAAGCCACCAAAGACTGAGTTACCTTCTACCAGTACTAATATGTATGATCTTACCACCATCCTGAATAGGAAAAAGCTTGGTAAGAAACCTTTAGGAGATATTCAGGTACTCCAGTCTGAAATAAAGACCATAAAGTCTAAAATAAAGCAGCTTAAAGAGAAACAACAAAAGGATTCTGACTTAATCCAGTTTCTTGTCACCAAACTAGCTCAAAAGTCTAGTGATAATGATGAAACCAAGAGTTTAGAACCTCAGTCCTTAGCCAGTATAGATAAAGTTTCCAATGATTTCCTTTGTGCTCCAAGTCAAATTACTTCCAAGAAATACATTGTTAAAGTTTCCCTTATTTTTTATAAATATTTTCAGTTTGATACTATTGCTTTATTTGATACAGGAGCATATTTGAGTTGCATAAAGACTAGGGTTGTTTTAAAATGTTTTCAGGAACATACCTATGAAAAACTTTCTTCTGCAAATAGTTTTAAAATGCATATATATGGAAAAGAAGAAGTTAGCATTTTGAATAATGGATGTTTACTAAAAACATCTTTTCTTTTAGTTTATGATATCAATTATTCGGTAATCTTAGGGATACCATTCATTAATTTAATAACTTCCTATTTGGTTACTCATAACTCGATAGATTATAAAGATGATAAATTTTTTATATCTTTTCCATTTTTAGAAAAGCTAAAAATTCAACAACTTAATTTTGTTAAAGCTCATTCTATTTTAAAAAAATCAGATAAATCTTCTGAATAAAAGTAAAGAGAATGATTTGTTTGATTAAAAGCAAAATGTTCATTTTCAAAGAATTGAACAACAGTTAAAGTCAAAAGATTTACAAGAAAAGATTTCTGAATTTCAAAAAATTATTGTTGAAAAAGTTTGTTATGATCTTCTTAATGCTTTCTAGAAAAGGAAACAATATATTATTGATTTACCTTATAAGTCTGGATTTGATGAGAGAAACATTCCTACTAAAGCGAGACTAATTCAGATGAATATTGAATTAGAATAGCATTGTTAAGAAAGAAATCCAGGACCTTGAGTCCAATGGATTACTCTCTAAATCCAGGTCTCCTTGGAGCTATGCAACTTTCTATGTTAATAAAGCTTTAGAACAAGAAAGTGGCACTCCTAGGCTTGTAATTAATTACAAACCTTTGAATAAACCTCTAAAGTGGATAAGGTATCCTATTCTAAACAAAAAAGATCTTTTGCAAAAGCTTTATTATGCATTTGTATTTTCAAAATTTGATATAAAATCAGGATTTTGGCAAATACATATTGACAAAAAGCATCGTTACAAAACCGCTTTTAGAGTCCCCTTTGGACAGTATAAGTGGAATGTAATGCCTTTTAGTTTGAAAAATGTACCTTCAGAATTTCAAAGAATAATGAATGATATCTTCAATCCTTATTCTAAATTCTACATTGTTTATATTAATGATGTGCTTGTTTTCCCAAACTCGATTGAAGAACATTAAAAACATTTAAAGACTTTTCTTTATGTTATTAAAGCATCTGGTCTTGTTGTCTCTGCCAAGAAAATCTCTCTTTTCCAAACCAGAGTTAAGTTCCTAGGACATTATATCTATTGTGGAACATTAGTTCCCATTGAGAGATCCTTAGAATTTACTAACAAGTTGCCTGATAAAATCCCTGATAAAACCTAGTTACCGAGATTCTTAGGTAGTCTTAACTATGTTTTGGACTTTTGTTCTAACATAAATAGAATTGCCAAACCTCTCCATGATAGGTTAAAGAAGAACCCTATTCCTTGGACAAATGAGCATACCAAGGTCATCCAACAGATAAAGAAATATATAGTTGAAATCCCATGTCTTCGCCTAGCTGATCCTAGCCTCCCTAAAGTTGTAGAAACAGATGCTAGTGATTTAGGTTATGGTAGAATCTTAAAACAAGTTCAAAATGGGTGGAAGCAGTTGTACAGTACACTTCAGGACACTAGAATGATACACAAAAAAACTACTCTACCATAAAAAAAGAAATTCTTTCCATTATTCTTTGCATCACAAAATTTCAGTCTGATTTACTCAATCAAAAGTTTTTACTTTGCATTGATTGTAAATCTGCTAAAGAGATTTTACGAAAAATTTTCAAAATATTGCATCAAAACAAATATTTGCTAGATGGCAAGCCATTTTGAGTATCTTTGATTTTGATATAGAATTCATCAAAAGAAATGAAAATTCTTTGCCAGACTTTCTGACAAGAGAATTTTTATAAAATAGATAAAGATGCCTCACAAAAAGAAAGATAAAGAGAAAATTGAGACAGATAAAATTGTCCCTGATAAAGCTCCCCTTCCCCTTTCTATTGAAAAACCAATAAAGTCTTGGTATGACATTGTCAGCCAGGAACAAAGTAAAGATGACTCCTCTAAAGCTCTTGAGATTTAACAATGGGTTGAATCCATATCTCGAACCCCAGGTCTTCTTAAAGCAATCTAGGCTACTCTAAAGCCTACAACTTCTGAGTCTCTGAGTATTTTGGGCCTTCCAAGCCCCTCAGGTAAAGCTACTCAATTGATTTCTAAAACAGAGAAAGGTGAATCTTCCTCCTCAAAAATCCTTCCTCAAAGTGATTTAAATCTTGTGTCTACACAAAGTAGTTCATAGATTATTTTATCACAATCTGAAGATAAAGCTTCTAATTTTTTGACAAAAATCACTTTTTAAAACATTTTAATAGATGAAGATGGTTTTTATTATAAAGATCCTTTCTTTACTTTACAAAATCATTTTCCAAATAATTGGTTTTCTAAACCTTGGGATCTTTCCAAGCCCTAAGAATATTACCAAACCATTTTGGAATATACTGGTTTAGCAGAGTTTAAACACTTATATCATAAAGGCTCCCCTGACCCTTCTTATTCTACCTGCAAAATCCTTAAAGTCCTTCATCCTAAAGAATGGGGTCAAGAACTCTTTAAACTAAAAGTCTTTGCTGTGAACTTTCAAACCAAGCTTGACTTTTGCCAATCATTTTCCTATTGGGATTATGAATAGGAATGGTTCAATACATTCCTCATCCAAAATAGCTATAGAACCCATTCATGGTTTTTTTATCCTCAGTGATCATGCCAATATTTCAAAGTTCCCTGCATGGTTTACTAGATGGTGGAATAATTATGGGCCTATTCCAGACATTTTCCCTTCTGATATTTGTAATGGTTTTCAACTCTTTAAAACCCATTACAAACCTTCTTCCTTTGAGAAAAATTTTCCTCCCTTATGGCTTTATTTTAAAAAGTTCTTTGTACCCTAGGTCTCCTAATGGTACCTTGACTACTCCTCCAAAAATGGCATTATAGTTCTTCAATGAAAGTTTAAAGTAAAATGGTAGAATTCTTATAAAATTCTAGAAAAAATTTTAAAGTCTGCAATTGCAAAATAGCTCCAAAAGCACAGGTTCCTTGGAGGTTCACCCTTCCAGTCTAACTTCCTCACTCAAAAGTCTCATGCCAATGCTCTTCTTACAATTGCAAAAACAGAAGAAGAATACTTTAGCATAATGCAACAGGTGGTCCAATCCAGAACCACTTCTTCTGCAAATTCCAACATGTTTGAAGATTCAAAACCCTTCATAGATTTGGGTAATGACAATGAAGATGACTGCTTTCGAATTTTTTCCTTTATTAAGCCCATAGGCTTGTAAAGTTTTTTAAAGCCTTATAAATATTTTATTTTTGCCAGATGGGTTGAAAATCCTTTTGGACGGCCCATGCAAAAGTTAGGGTATTTGTAAAAAAAAGTATTTTAATTAAATATTTTTACTTTCCAGGCCAGCCTACTCATGACATCTGGGACACTCTTGGATAGCCTTCAGGACAATTTGACTTTTATGTCAAATATTCCATTCCTGCTTCAGCTCAGGTCCCACTTCACTCTATCACTTCACATGGTTGGGGCCTAGAGTTCCATTTTCAAGACCTGGTGGGAGTACTTTCTCTAAAGTTAAGACACATTAAAGATAAAGACAGAGGATAATTGTATATCCCCACCAACCACGGAGACATCAGGACCCCTCCTCTCATCTTGAAGAATCTCGTGCTTCTACAGAATCCTCCTCAAGTCTCTATATAAAGGAGCCTTCTCCTGCATTTGAAGGCAGAACACATTTTAGGAGAATACAATTTTAGAGAATATAGCAAAGAGTTGATAAGGTTATCTTTCCTCTTTAAGTAAAGTTTAGAGCTTAAAATTGTTCTCACTTATAAAGTTTTAGTATAGTTCCCTGTAATTATTTTGCTTTTCGGATAAAGAACTTCTATAGCTTCAATTTACTCGGATTAATATAGTAAAGATTTATGTAAGCTCTTTTTCTTATGTTTTAATTTTCTTTTCTTTAAATATTTATTTATTTCCTGCATCTCTTAAGTAACATAATGTATGCTCTGTGCTTGCCTATGAAATTAGGATCCATCACATTAGAAACTCTGTGTAACTCTGACTGCATTTGGTCTGATAACCTCTATGTCTAGCCTGTGACTAAAGCGTAAGACTGACACTGTGGTTTCATATCATGATTGCATTCCTCTTGCATCTACAGTGTACCCTTGAGATCCTTGGTCATTATATATATATATATAGTGGGACCAATGCTAAAAATTTGGTACCATGAATGAAATTTTTTTATTTTTAGTTGATTTTTGTTTGTTTAATTGGTTTTTATTTTCTGATGATAAAATTTCGAGCTTTATAGTTTTTAAGTGAAAATTTGTGTTTTTAATATGTATCTCGATTTTTAAATAAAATGAAATGTTCATAATTTAAATTAATGTTCAGTTCAATAAAAATCATTTAAAATTTATTATATATTGTTAACTTGTAAACCGGCTCAAATAGCAGTATAATGCACTACTATGTTAATATAACATATATAGTATATATTTTTTAGCTTATAATAAATATAAATTTTTATTTTTATTATAAATATTCTATTAATATAATAAATGTAAATTTTTAATTTTATTATAAAATATATTAAATATAAATGCATATATTTCATATCAAAATAGTAGTGCCTTAAACAACTATTTGAGCCGGTTTACGAGTGAACAATATATAATAAATTTTAAATAATTTTTATTGAACTGAATATTAATTTAAATTATGAGCATTTCATTTTATTTAAGAATTAAATTATAGTTTTAATTGAATATTTTATAATAAAAATAAAAATTTATAGATATATTTATTATATGCTAAAAAATATATACTATAAATTTCAAATCAAAATAGCAATGTATTATACTACTATTCGAGCTGGTTTACGAGTTAACAATATATAATAAAATTTAAATGATTTTTATTGAACTGAATATTAATTTAAATTATGAACATTTCATTTTATTTAAACATCGAGATATACATTAAAAACACAAATTTTTACTTAAAAAGTATAAAGTTTGAAATTTTATCATCTTAAAACAAAAAACCAATTAAACAAACAAAAAATCAACTAAAAAATTAGAAAATTTTATTTATGATATCTAACTTTTAGCCTTGATTCTACTACGATATCTCACTTTTAGTGATGTTTCCATTATACTGAGGTGACGGGCTTGCAAATACCACGTCAGCACCATGTGGCGCCACGTCAGCGAAGTGTGACACATGTCACCATGTCAGATGTTGTGTGACATGCCACGTGGTCATCTTTGGCTGGAAATCGGTTTTAGGCACTTTATTAGTTATAAAACAAAATATTAGGGAGTTTTGTGTTATATTTTAACGGTTGAGTACTTTGGTGGTATTTAGTTGAAAAGTTGGGTACCGTCAATGCAAATAATCCAAGGAGAACTCACATTGTTGTATTGATAGTGTGAACCGAATAGTTAATTTGTGACTATCTTATCTTCAATAAACCTCATTCCATTTATCTTCTCCGACATCCCTTTTACATGTTTTTTTTTTTTTTTGTATTACATTAGCATGATGATGACTTGACTCAATCAAAATTCTTCTCACATAATTAGCAATTAGCAATTGCACACACCACATTATCTTTATATAAATATAGGATGAAAGATAGCAAAATTCACAAAAAGTTTATTTATTTATTTATTTTACATTAGCTTGCTGATGCCTTGACCCAATCAAAATTCTCCTCAGATAATTGGCAATTAGCAATTGCACACACCACATGATCTATATATAAATGTACGATGAAAGATAGCCAAATTCACAAAAATTAATTTTGTTGCTTTTCATACGAGAGTCGAATAATTTAATAATTTAATAATTTACCAACAAAAATTAGATTAATAAAAATTAAAATTATGTTTTAATCTAAGTTGTATTTTCTATTTTAATAAGGTTAACTTCTATTTTATTTAATATAAAATATCTACATAGTATATATTTATATTAAATTATATTTTCTATTATATTTAGATGAACTTTTTATTTAAGCATTATATAACAGAAAATTACCCTATCAAACATATTATTTTTATTTGTGAGAATTTTAGAGATTTTGAGTTTGAATTCCTACGGTCAATATCTATCAATATCTCCAAATGGATCTTGGTAATGCCACTATTGTTCTATATCAAATTCATTGCTTTGTTTTTTTTTTTTTTGGATTTTTTGTGTGAACCAAACATGATTTGGGTATCAATTAAAACATGATTTGGCCAAAGAAATTGGTTAGTTAACAACCCTAATTTAGCTTTATAGACTTAAAACATGCTGTCCTGTATATTGGAAAACTTAATTCTCATGAATCCGACGTATCCAAACTCAATTTACTTTTATTAATAAAAGAAGTTTATGAGTGTGTAAATTATAATGTGTTTGGTATAAATGAATTTCACAAAATTTTATGAAATTCATTTGCAAATTCAAATGATGTATGCTTGGTTTAAATGAATTTTGTATGGAATTCATTTGTAATTCCAAATTTTTAAATTTTTGAAATTGATTATAACTAAACCAAATTCTATTAAAATGGTTGGAATTTTCAAATGAATTCCAAAAATTTTAAGTCTATACTTTTAAATGACTAAAACACCCCTCCTTACTTTTACTTTCAAAAGCATCTTTATATTTAAAAGGGCATATTTGACAAAAACATAAATTCAAGTTTATACTAAACACAATATAACAAAATATGGAATTCATTTCAAATGAATTTTATAAATTATTAATTTAAACCAAACATACTTCATTAATAAAAATTCTTTTGCAAATGAATTTCATTTGGAATTCATTTTCAAATGAAATGAATTTCTTGATGGAACTGAACCAAACAAGGGCTTACACAACATTAGCCAGAAAATTTATAACTCAAAGGAGAGGTCCCCCAAAATTTTGTTTATAATACTAATAATTACCTTTGATGGTTCCTATGGTTAAAAGCAAAAAGACCAAATTTTTTTTTTGAATGAAACTTATATATTAAAGAAACCAAATTACAGCACCTGTTCCTTTAAACTAAGATCAAGGAAAACAGGATTAACATTAAAATCATAATTACAAAACACAACTGCTAAATAGCTTTTTGCCAACCAATTGGCAACTTTGTTAGTATTTCTAAAAACATGCCTATAACTAATGTTCCTACTGATAGCTTTGAAAGCTTGGATTTCTTCCCATATTACGTCCACTTCCCATGGTCTACTTTCCTCCGCAGAATTGCATAACTGAATTGCTGATAAGCAATCGGATTCAACGATGAACTGTCTGTGGGTGAAGCGACTGGGAAAGATGGTAGCTTCCTTTACAGCAAGCATTTCAGCCTGAAAGGGAGAGTGAGTGGTAGCTTTCTTTGTGCCAATATGAATTACAGAACCTCTGCTGTCTCTACAAATAAAAGCAATACTGCAGGTGTTTTGATTTGTAACAAGTGAAGCATCACAGTTAATCTTCCATACATAAACTGTAGGAGGCTCCC
>CATIWM010286315.1:0-14683 GCA_949671775.1 Mallotus repandus
TAACAAAATAATAATAAAAATAAAAATAAAAATAAAAATAAAGAAAGACACTAAGGCGATGCTATGTCGCCTTAGAGTAAAGAGGCGATGAGAAAAACAATGGGCTGGACTCAATGAACAGTGATTTTATGCTTATTGGCTATCAAAACTCGCACAAAATTTAATAGTATAAAAATTTATCTTCAATCAAGTAAAATCTTAATTATCAAACCAAATAAAAAACCAAATATACGAGTACATTCCTCTTGTTCTTCTGGTCAAAATGGTTAAAACATAAAATGATTCAGAGCTAAAAAAATAATTATATGAATAGTATCAAGGTGACACTATTCATTATAAACCTAGAAACTACAAAGATTTATACAATTTAAAAATAACAATTACGTTTAAAGATTCATAAAATCACGTTGAAGATTAACTTAAAGATAACAAAACAAGAACAAAAGAATAATAATTATATTCTTACTGTTTAAAATGGTTTGAAGCTCCTAATTGTGGCCCTCAGAGATGGATTTTTTTGGTTAAAATCGGACTGAATGCAAGAATCCCTTTAGCCTCAAGAATGAACCTTCAAACCGAGAACTTTCCTCTTCCAAAATGTCACTTGCTTTTTTTTTCTTTTTCTTCTTTGTGTTTTTTTTTCTCTTCAACTCATTCTCCCTATCTGTCCTCTCATCTCCCCCCCCCTCCCTCCCAAATCAGCCACTCAATAAAAACAGAAACTTTAGGAACTCTACCAAGCCCGACCAGTCATTCATTGAGACATGGTCTCTGAAATTTCATTCCCGAAAAGTCACTCACAAATGTGAATCCCAAGAAGTCACTCACAAACGTGAATCTCAAATGAATTTCGAGAATTTCATTCCTGAGAAGTCACTCATAAATGTGAATACAGAGAATTTTATTCCCTGAGAAGTCACTCATAAATGTGAATCCCATGAATTTTATTCCTGAGAAGTCACTCACAAACGTGAATCTTGAGATTTTCATTCCCGAGAAGTCACTCACAAACATGAATCCTAAGAATTTCATTCCTGAGAAGTCACTCACAAATGTGAATCCTGAGATTTTCATTCCCAAGAAGTCACTCACAAAAAATGGGAAACTCATGTCGTCATCCTCGGTGTTCAAAATCGAGAGGCAGTCACTAACAATAAATGGGAAACTCACATTGTCATCCTTAGTGTTCAAAACCAAAAGGCAATTCCTAACAACAAATGAGAAACTCATGTCGTCATCCTCGGTGTTCAAAACCGAGAGGTAGTCCTTGACAACAAATGGGAAACTCACGCCATCATCCTCGATATTCAAAATCGAGAGGCAGTTTTCCTGAGAATAATCTCATCACACGAGATGGGAGCCTTATAGCCACTTTCGACTTTAGGCCAGGCCAACTAAAAAAATGTTATATAGCCTCTGGGTGTCAAGCAGGGTAAAATAACAAGTTCCATATAGCCTCGGGGCATCAGGTAAGGACAAACAACAAGTGTCATATAGTCTTGGGGGCATCAGGCGAAATCAAATAAAACAGGCCATATAGCCTTAGGAGCGTCAGACAGAACATTACAGTAGGATTGCAGCCTAAGCATCGGGGCTAGCTTTTTTTTTTTTGAGAAAACGCATTCATAAAAGATTCAAAATTGAATATGACACATCAGTGGAAGGTAACAAAATCTCCTACTTCTATATGTATGCATGCTTTCATGATTTCTTACCTCTTATCGTGTTTGGGCAGGACCAAGATAATTCCAGCCAGGCCAGGATCACCGAGCTAGCACGTTAGGTTGTTGTTCTTCAGATTGGTGGTGATGATGAGGATGATGATGATGACAATGAGGAGGGAAAAGATGCATAGGTTACTGATTTAGAAGCCTCTAAGACAAGGATTAATTCTTGACATTGCTTGTTTTACTGGCTTGGCCTTGTTTCACACTTGGAATTTTCATATTTTGTCATGCTTCGACTGTTTTGGCACTTATTTCAATCAATATTATTAATCAATCAAGACTTTTAAATCATTCAAATTTCTTTTTTTTAACAACTAAAATTTGTTTACAAAGCAATGAATCTAAATAAAATAACTAAAATATCATGCCCACATCTATTGAGGACGTGTCGCCTCATCATTGAGGTGTCTTCTGTAGCCCTAATTTTTCCTATAAAAACACTCACATTTATTCATCCCCACACCGTCACTCTTCAATTCTCCTCTGTAAATACCATTAACAACCCAAAACATGTCTGAGAGAAGCTTTAAACAGCTACAACCAGTCATAAAGAGCTTAGGTGGTGAAACATGGGCAAAATTAGAACCCTTTCACTTGTCAGTCTTCAGATCTTTGCATGTTAGAAAGATCAACTTTCCTTTTCTATACACTATGGCTCAGTTTTGGGATCTTCAAAAACATGTCTTCCGATTTAGTTCTTTCAAGATCTACCCCTTGCCTGAAGAATTTGGAGCTATCCTGGGTTGTTAGATGGATTCTACTTATCAAATTGCAACCCCTCAGCTGAGAACACTAGACTTGCAATCTGTTTATGAGATGACCCGACTATTCAACTTGTCTCCATAGTCTTCTCTTCGCCATATTTTTGGAAGTGAAATTTTAGTCTAATCCTTCTTGGAGGCTATCGTAGCTATGGATACTAAAGAGGTCTACTAGCCTCAGATAATTGCTTTCTGCTTATATGCATAGTTCTTGCTTGTTTCTCCTTCTGGCAATTATAATATTAAGGTTCTCTATATCTTGGATCAAGGGGAGATGGGGTTTAATCCCTTGCCGCTTATTCTGGTAGAAACTATCATCGGACTTGATGGATTTTTAGAAACTCGGTGCTTCTCTACAAGTCCACTGCTACTGGATGTTGGCCTATTACTTTACTCTTTCTCTTCTTTTTTTTTATTTCATTTTTTTTATCATCACTTTCCTCTATAGGCTTGGTTTCATGAAAAACTGAGACTGCTTGAGCCTCCTAGAGACATCGTCCATTATAAAGCAAAGCATTGCCGCACTAGGAGATTACAACCTCTTTTAGGAGATGCGACCAACTGGTTGATCACTTTCCTAGACTTTGTAATTCAGTGGATGTGTCCATGGTAGAGAATTAAGTATATGACCATTCATTCTTATACCTATTGCGTCTTGATAGCAGGATTGTATTTTGCTTCTTTCTACAATCCTTCCCGCTTTTGTTGGCAATATGGGATGAAACATCTGATTGTGGAACCTGTACATGAATTTGAGCCAGGGCCACTTTCTCATAATTTTTGGGACAATTTGATCACCACCTGGCCTTGCAGATCCATTCTAAGGAACATCACACATGATGGAGACCTGTCTACTGATGACCAATATAAGGAGTGGATTCAAATTCAACAGATAGAGAAAGATGAGTTTATGCCAAATAGAAGAATAGTGGTGGAATTACATGCATCTAGCATCTAGGGTGCTCAACAAAAAAGAAGAAAGAAAAATTAGTTTTTTTTTTCACAACTTTATCTTTATATGCTTTTGTTTGATGCTATTTTCCTTTTGGTTATTCAGTTTGTAATGAACACTGTTATGCAATGTTTTACAACAATAAAGGCAAACTATTTCATTTTAGTCAAGCACAAATAATTATACATTTCGCTTCTAATATGACTTTTGTCGTTAGGTGGCTTGCCCTTTCAAGTTTTCCAACTAACTATTTTCCTTTGTCTCTATTTTTATTTTATTTATCTTTTTTTGTCTCTAACTTTTGCCTAGACAGCCTCTTTTGAGGTTTTCTCCCTAGCGAGACTTTACAGAAAGTATTTTTTAAGTATGTCTAGGTTAATGGGTTCTCTGAACTCATTTCCCTCCAGATCGGACATAATAGCACGAAAATAGCTTCTTCACTACATACGGACCCTCCCAATTCGGCTTGAACTTTTCCCATGGATCAATCATGATTGGCTTGGTGAGCTTCAGCACTAAGTCTCCTTCTTTAATCTTTTCGGGTTTAACTTTCTTATTGTGAGCTTGGGCTATCCTCTTTTGGTACAATTGTGAATGGTATATTTCCTTCATACTCTTCTCATCCAACAACGTCAACTGTGCTAGTCTACTTTCCACCCACTGATACTCAGGGATCTTGGATTCCAATAATACTCACAATGACTGTATTTTCACTTCTACTGGCAACACCGCTTCACATATGTACACTAGAGAATATAGAGTTACTCCAATTGACATCCTGACAATGGTCCTGTACCCCTATAATGCAAACTGCAAGTAATCTAACCAATCCTGATAATTTTCCATCATCTTGGCTAGGATTCTTTTCACATTCTTATTCGTCGCTTCAACTGCACCATTTGCCTGTGGTCTGTATGGAGATGATCGATGATGCTCAATCTTATACTCTTTTAACACGACAACTACTTTTGCTTGAAATTGAACTCCATTATTAAAGACGACATGATGAGGCAACCCGTATCGACAGATTGTGTTCCTTTCAATGAACCTTGCCATTTGTTTTGACCCAATAGTAGTGTAGGATTTCGCCTCTACCTATTTAGCGAAGTAATCATTGGCCACTACTATATAAAGATGTCCATTTCATGCCCTCGGTCTTATCTCCTCTATAATATCAATTCCCCAAACTGCAAAAGGCTAAGGAGAAGTCATCCCCTAAAGTTCCATAGAAGGCAAATGACTGACATCGCCATATGCTTGACAATTGTGACATTTCATTACAAATTTCACACAGTCTACCTCCATCATCAACCAGAAATAACCTTGACGTGCTATTTTCTTAACCAAGATTGTTCCATTCATATGCGACCTAAACACTCCTTCATGGACAGCCTCCATGAGTTTTTATGCTTCCTCCTTATCAACACACCTCAAATGTACCCCAGTTGGCATTCTTTTATACAAAATTCCATTGTGACTGATGAATTGACTCAACAGCATCCTCAAAGACTTTCTTTCCTTCTTATCAGCATCTTCAGGGAATTGTCCTGTTTCCAAATGCTGTTGTAGATTATGAAACCAAGGATTCTTAGTAGTGTCGACTGGCATTACTCTTATCTCCTTATAACAAGGGGTTTGAGACTTTACTAAGATAAGGGGTTTGACCTCTGTCTATCTTTCACTTTCCCATATTATTGCCAGAGTGGCTAAAGCATCAGCCATTCGATTTTCTTCCTGTGGCAAATGAATGAACTTGTAGTGAGTAAAAGATAGTAGAACAGTAGTAAAATAATCCCAGTATAGTGTCAATTTATCTTCTCTTACCTCCCATTCTTTTGAGGCTTGTTTCACTACTAGCATAGAGTCATTATATACTGTAACTTCTTCTGCCCCCACACTCCGAGGATGCAAGCTTCTTATTCAGTTTGATTGTTAGTCACATCAAATTATAATCTTTTCGCCATTAGGATAATATCTCCTTCCAATGTGATCAGAATTATGCCAATACCTGCTTCTTTATTATTAACAGCTCCATCAAAGTACATACTCCAACCCTGAATCTCTATTTCCCCCAAGTGCTCATCTGGAAACTCTAATTCTCACTCTTATCCATCATCTATTGGATTTTGAGCCAAGAAATCTGCTATTGCTCTTCCTTTTACCACTTTTTTTACCACATAATCTATATCGAATTCAGTGAGAAGAACCAACCACCTGGCTAGCTTCCCTGTGAGCGATGGAGTTTGCTGAAGATATCTAAGGGGATAATGTTTAGAGACCGCCTGAACCCTGTAACACTGAAAATAATGTCGAGCTTCTTTGTTGCCTATATCACAACCAAAAACGTCTTCTCTACCAAGTCGTACTTAGCTTCGTAAGGTAGAAGCTTCTTACTTAGATAATATACCGCATGTTCGACCCTATCATCCCCTTCCTGAGCTAACAGCCATTTCCATTTCGACAACTAGATAGAGGATTAGAGGTCTACCTAGCCTCGGTGGCTATAACACCGGAGGATTCATTAGATAGTCCTTAATGGTTATGAAAGCATGCTAACACTTATCATCCCAAATCACTAGTTACTTCTTTTTTAGAAGCTTAAAGATCGGTTCACAAATAGTTGTCAGCTTGGCTATAAATCTGCTGATGTACTATAATCACTCGATGAAACCCCTTACTTCCTTCTCGGTCTTGAGTGCAGGCATTTCTTTAATTTCCTTGATCTTGTCTAGGTCAACTTTAATTCCTCTCTGACTAACTATGTGTCCTAGTGACTTTCCTGAAGTAACCCCAAATACGCACTTCTTTGGATTCAGTCTAAGGTTGTACTTTTCAGCTCTTGCCAGAAACTTATCTAGAGCCTCAAAATGTCCTTCTCTAGTTGATGATTTTACCATCATGTTGTCTACATACACCTCTACCTCCTTGTGGATCATATCATGCAACGGAGTGGTAGCCATTCTTTGATAAGTAGCTCCAGTGTTCTTTAGCCCAAAAGGCATCACCAAGTAACAATAAATCCCCCATTCAGTGGTGAAGGATGTTTTCAACTTATCAATTACTGCCATCATTATCTGATTATACTTTGAGAAACCATCCATGAAGGAGTACATTATGCCGGAGGCCGCACTATCGACTAGTGTGTCAATATGCGGCAAAAGAAAATCATCCTTTGGACAAGCTTTATTCAAATCCTTATAATCTACACACATTCTGACTCTTCCATCCTTCTTGGGTACGGGAACAATGTTCGCCAACCATTGGGTGTCCTCTACTACTTCCATAAATTTTACTTTTAGTTGTTTCCTAACCTCTTCTTTGATCAAGAGAGCCCATTCTGGTCTCAACCTCCTCTTTTTTTGCTTTACTGGTGTAATGTGAGGATATGTAGGTATTCTATGTTCTGCAATCTCCCTATCAATCCCAAGCATATCTTCATAACTCCAAGCAAATAATTTTTGTCTTTCTGTCAATAGTTCTCTCATTTTTTACTCTCTTCAGGAGTTAAGTCAAAAGCAATCAGTATATTTTTAGGATCATCACTTATGCCTAAATTAAATGATTGAGTTTTCATAGAATTAATGTCAAATATATGCATAAAATGATCATCGCAAGTAGAATAACCATTAGGAAACACATCACACAAGTAAGCAAATTTAGATTTCATTGCATCAACTTTAGAAAATAACAAGTCATCAATCTCAAACAAATTAACAAGAGAAATATTAAAATCATCATAAAAAGCATCAATGAAAGAGTTATGGATAAGAGTTTTGAAGTCTGGCTCCTCATTCTGATCATCAGTATCCTCTAGTTCCATAGTAATGATGTCCTTGTCAGGTCCCTGATCTATCACCAACTCTTCTACAACCATCTATTCACCAGTAGCCTCTTTCTTTAGCTCGTTCACATACTCAGCAAAAATCTCAAATCCGGGAATTAGCTTCCCTGCCATTTTGAGAGGTTCAGGATTACCAGCATATGGATAGTTGGTGCCTTCCTTTATAAATGTCTCCTATAATGCTTTCTTCTTGGCCTCAGCTTGTGATAAATTTTCCACAGGTTTGATTTTAGCTTCATTTTCCCCTTCAGAATCATCAGCTCCATGATACCCCACTCCATACTTCTGAATCGGCATATTTCTTTCCATGAATTCTGGCGGTCCACTCTGATTCTTTCCTAGTCCCATGCCGGGCATGAAATTCATCTTCCTCATCATGCTCATAACTTTTTCATCTAGCTCATCTTCATAAATCACACAGACTTCAAAGCTAGGACTGATAAGGATCTCTTTAGAGACCAACTTTAAAGCAGCAACAATAGCCTTAGTTTCTGTTGAAATGGTAACTACCTTCCCTTCATGTGGGAATTTTATCTTTTGGTGAATAGTAGATGGCCCTCCTCCCAAAGGATGAAACCACGACCTTCCCAAGAGAATGGCAAAAGTAATTAGAATGTCTGTCACAAGTAGATTGATCCACGTCTCAATAGGCTCAATCTTGACCAAAGCTCTGAAGGTCCCCTCAATTGGCCTTTTTGTGTCATTATAGGCCTTAATAACCACATCAAATGGTTTTAAATTAGCCGCAATCAACCCCAACTTAGGCAGAATCTTCAGAGGACAGACATTGATAGCAGATCTATTATCCACCATCACACAGTAGGTTAACTTCCCATTGACTTCAGCTTTGATGAATAAAGCTTTATGATGGTCCCTTCCTTCCAATGGAAAGTCATCATCAGTGAACACAATAGCTCCTTGAGGGGTTTCCATCAGTGAATTAACCATCTGTTCAGGAGTGAAGCTTATAGGAATTTTCTTTTAATCTAAGGCCATAACTAGCGCTTCCCTATGGACTTTAGAATTCATGAGCAATTCCTAGATACTAGCAATAATCTTTTCATCCTTCTTAGTTTCTTCCTTTAAATCTATTTTCTTTTCTTTTCTTTCGGTTCAATAGGTTTCACTTCCTCCTCTTTCTTTTCAACTTTTTGGACTGGCTGGATTTTTCTTTCTTCATCATTCTTCCACAGGTCAATCCATCCTTCGTCTTCATCATCGAAACTCCAGATATCTTGGACATTAACATTCAATTTCGTGGGTTGCTCTTTCATGGCTTTTGATTCAGGTTTTAGGGTTAGTGAGTTAGGTGTGGTGTCAACAAAGGAGTTTTGAACTTGCTCCTCTATGAGGCCAGTATTGATCATAAGGATGGGTGCATTTGGGGGTGGCACATTTCTGTAATTGGGTAAGAGATTATTCTGAGTGTTTGGCTTTCTAGTTTCAGGGTTGGTTATTTTACCTGAATCAATCAAATCCTGGATCTCATGTTTCAGTTGAGTGCAACTATCGGTGTCATGTCTATTGACCTGATGGAACTTGTAAAAGAATTTTGGGTTGGCATTTAGTAAGGGTTGTTTATAAGGCAGTGGCCATAACAGATTATTCTCAATCAGCTTCTCCAAACTTTGGAAAAGGGTCTTTCTAGATTAGAGAACCTCCAAGGTTGTTCGATAGCATTGATCTGTACATTACTACTTGAGCCAATCCCCTCTTTACCTCCATATCTCCCAGTGTAAAATTTCTTCTCCTGCACTATATCAGACTCCTTTTGAAATTTAAACCTGTACAATTCCTTAAAGTTCTGAATCCTCAGATCTTTTAGTTTTTTGGAAAGCACCAGAACACAACCTTCCATTGATATCATCAACTGATATGCTTCAGTGGGTCTATGCTTCATCTGCCCTAATTTTTCCCGCCATCTTGACAAATAATCAGTAAAAGACTCATTGAATCTTTGTTTAGTATCTAGTAGATCCCTTAAAGACACCTCCAATTGAACATTGAGGCTATATTATTTCATACATGCAGCACACAATTCTTTCTAGTCAACCTGAACATGAGGGTTCAAGGCGTAGTACCATTTGATAGGTGTCCCTTCTAGAGACATCAAAAACTGTTTGATAATCTAGGCTTCAGTTAGATCTGTTGCCTTCAGAAAAGTCACATATTGTTTTAAATGCAGATGCGAATCTTCAGTCCCTGTAAACTTCTTCATATCTGGGAATTTAAATTTTTGTGGTAAGGGATCATCATCTCTTTTTAGGCTGAGGTTGGTGTAGTCTAAGGGAGCATCAATTCCTTTTTCTTTCATCATCATCTAAACATGAGTCACAACCTTTGTTTTATTCTTGGCTCAATCAGCCTTTTCTACAGTCTCAAAAATGTCTGCCTTCTGTCGTCCCACCGGGTTAGCTAGCAAATTCTTAAAACCATCTTCCATTTGTTTTTTTTTTAAATTTTCAGCATTAAGATCAATGGGTGGTGGCTGAGGTGCTAGTTATTTCTCCTTAGCTTGCCCCATCATCTCTGCCATAATCTCTCGCATTATTGCCTGGGTTTGAGCGGCCATCTCTTCTTTCAATTGTTCCTTGAAAGCATCAACATCAAAACTTTCCATTGTCATGATCCCCAAATCTCTTACTAGATAGCCTGTGCTAGAGCATGTCCAAGCGAAGGATCGAGGTGGATCTATGTCTGCAACCACCACAAGTTAGAAATATGCATGACGTGTATACATGAAATGCAAGTCTATTTTACTTTTATTGTAACTAACAGATAAATAACAATATTTACATAATAAAGAAACGACAATATTTATGCAACGTGTGTCTCCATCCTTATTTCTCCCACACACGTATTCCATGGCAAGTTTCTCATCATAGGATTTTTGGCCTTAGTTTCGATTATCAACAGGGGATAATAAAATCGACGTATAAGCATGTCTGTCAAGATGATGATAACGAATAAGTAGTAGATCTTATCTACAAAACTTGAGCCCATCAATGATGGATCATATTAAGATGGGCCCAATCCTCTTATTATGGATCATTATATCAGACTTTGGTTTTATTCATAAGATCACTATATGGCATCAAACACATGCATTTTGGAAAAAAAATCCTACAGAAAGCTGCTAAGTCATTACATGAGCTGAGTCTGAGGGAAATAAGCTTTAGCTCCCATAGCTATATACCTTAATTATATGTCCCCACTCAAGGGTTCGTGTGACATGGATAAGTATGTGTAATGAGTGACAATAATCAAATACTCCCACCGGGTTTGAGTGAAACACAGGCAGTGAAGTATTGATTATTATCAGGTTATTTGGGACTGTTGTGCATGTTGTGTGAAAATGTGTAGTGAATGCAGAAAATGCCAAGGAAATAAGGAAATAATCACAGATGATAAATTACAAAACACTGGAATCAGCTTCTCTATCCCCAATGGAGTTGCCACAGTATGCGACGGGGTTCAATGCACATCCAAGTGTTGGCAACCATGGCACTGCGCGGGCTCAGAGCCTGCTAGGAAATACAACATGGACTTTAAGTCCAAATCAGAGATGGAGTTGCCACCTAGATGAAACCCGGGACACACTTTACAACAACCGGATTCCATGGAGGGCCCCAGCAGCCGTCCTCAGAGATTGGGTTCAAAAACTGGGTATGGGCTTTTAGAATGCCCACCCAACCTTGCGGTTGGCCTCCGTTTGTGTTTTATTACCTTTAATTATTTAATTATTTCTTTATTTACATGAAAATTGCAATTTCCTTCAATCAATTGTTAGATTTTATAATTTATTCCAAATTTGCACATTAGTCCAATTGCATGCAAATGAAGTGTGGTTTACAGCGTTAATCACAAATAATACAAGACATTCATAAAAATAAAGACAGATAAATAAAATAAGTGCACACACAAAGAAATAGGGGGAGGATAAATTATTACAACCCTTTTATCACACAATTAAAATAAAGTAAAATAAAATAAGTAAATACATACACAAAGAAATGGAGGGAGGAGAAATGATTACAACCCTTTAAACATGCGAAAATAATAAAATAAACAAAAATAAATTAATTGCGGAATAAATAAAAATTCTGAGAATTTATAGGGATAAATATTTGATGATTAAAAATCATCATAATATTTCCTGCAATAAACAAAATATTATTCTCCCACAAATATATAAAATCTTACAAAAGAAAACCATAAAATTAATTCACAAACCAACTAAATATAATAAAGACAATAAACAATATAAATATTTAATTACAAGATAATGGAATAATTGCATAAAAGAAAATGAAATACATGAATATAAAAATACATAAAATACAAATTATATAAAACGAAACACATGATAATCAAGATTAATATAAATACAAATTTAATAATTAAATAACTAAATTAATAAGATAAAAATTAAAATGATAAACATACACACTTAAATTTTAAAAAAAATTAAAATCAAATATACTTCAAAATAAAAGGAATAATCCCACATAAATAAACCGAATCGAACCAAATTAAACCAGACCGGATTAAATCGAACCTAACAAAAATGAACTGAACTGAATTGAGTCGGTTCAGTTTTCTTCGATTTAGTTTTATCAGAAGAGAAATTCAGCTGAACATAAAAAAACACAGAAAATAAACATACAAACATAAATATAACAAATTTAAATTACATAAATAATAAACATAAATAAAATAAATGATAAAAAATATAAAAAAATCAATAAAATTAAATTAATAAAATTAATTTCATTGAAGCAATAAAATATAGTCAAACATATAAAACGAACTTAGAATGAAAATATGAGAATGAAATAAAATTACACACAAAAAAATTAATAACAAAATAATAATAATAATAAAAAAGAAAGACACTAAGGTGACGCTATGTTGCCTTAGAGTAAAGAGGCGACGAGAAAAACAATGAGTTAGACTCAATGAACAGTGATTTTGCCATATGTCAAATGTTTATTGGCTAGCAATATAAAAATTTACTTAAATCACGTAAAAAATTAATTATCAGACTAAATACAAAAAAACTGAATATACAAGTATATTCCTCCCGTCCTTCTGGTCAAAATGATTAAAACATAAAATGATTCGGAGTTAAAAAAAATAATTATTTGAATAGTGTTAAGGTGACACTATTCATTATAAACCCAAAAATTACGCAGATTTATACAATTTAAAATTAATAATTATGTTCAAAGATTTATAAAATCACATTGGAGATTAACTTAAAGATAACAAAACAAGAACAAAAAAATAATAATTATATTCTTACTGTTTAAAATGGTTTGAAGCTCCTAACTGTGGCCCTCAGAGATGAATTTTTTTGGTTAAAACCAGACTGAATGCAAGAATCATTTTAACCTCAAGAATGAACCTTCAAGTCGAGAACTCTCCTCTCCCAAAATGTTACTTGCTTTTTTTTTCTCTGTGTTTTTTTTTCTCTTCAGCTTATTCTCCCTATCTGTCCTCCTATTTTTTTTCTTCCTTCTTTTTTATCCTCTCTCCTACTTATTTTCAAATCTTTTTTTGAACGATCATCTTTTTTTTCTTTGGATCCCCTTAAAAAAAATCAAATATCTACACCCATAACCATCATGTGTGACCATTCTAGGCTGTGTCCATAATGACAGCATGTGCACCTCTCCAACTGTCTCCACTACGATTTTTTTTTTTACAGGACTTGGACAGGGCCAATGGGCCTAGTGGGCTCTTAGAGCCTGTTGGGCCAAAGACACATTTTGATGTGTTCTTTTGGGCTTATGGTCCATTTCTGAGAGTTTTGGACTGTTCTTTGCATTCAGTGTTCATATTATCTCATCATCGGACCTTCGTTGCAGGCCAAACAAACCGAGTGTTTATAGTTTGGCCCATTAGTTTTTCGAAAATTGAATTCTTAAAATCAATTTTTTGAAAAAGCAACATGCATAGCAAAAGCAGTAAATAACAAAGATGACGTACCTGACCTCCAAGCTTTGCTCATGTTTGTTTGCCTCGGGAATTCAAACCCGAGAGGCTGAAGTTTGAAACGTCTTAAAACGTGACCGTGATCCTTGAATTTTTCTAGCCCGATCAGCCACTCATTATAGTTTAAACGTGAACCTCGAGCCTTTCTAACACAAGATCCCACTCAGTAGAAGAAATGATGAAAGCGTGACCATAATCCTCAGATTTTCCTGGCCTTATCAGCCACTCATTAATAGTTAAAACGTGAATCTTGAGTTTTTCTGGCCCGAGAAGTCACTCTATAAAAATGGAAACTTTGGGAACTCCACTAAGCCCGACAGTTAATCATGTGAACTTCAGGAACTCTACCAAACTCGACCAGTCATTCATTGAAACATGGTCTCGGGAATTTCATTCCTGAGAAGTCACTCACAAACGCGAATTCAAAGAATTTCATTCTTGAGAAGTCACTCACAAATGTGAATCCCGAGAATTTCATTCCCGATAAGTCATTCACAAATGTGAATCCCGAGAATTTCATTCCTGAGAAGTCACTCACAAACGTGAATCCTGAGAATTTCATTCCCGAGAAGTCACTCACAAACGTGAATCCCGATAATTTTATTACCAAGAAGTCACTCACAAACGTGAATCCCCAAGAATTTCATTCCCAAGAAGTCACTCACAAACGTGAATCCTGAGAATTTTATTCTCGAGAAGTCAGTCACAAATGTGAATCTTGAGAATTTTGTTCCCGATAAGTCACTCTCAAATGTGAATCCCGAGAATTTTATTCCTGAGAAGTCACTCACAAATGTGAATACTAAGAATTTCATTCCCGAGAAGTCACTCACAATAAATGGGAATGTAACACCCGTACCCTAACTATAGGTACATTTGCATTTATTATGCATATTGATTAAATTTGAGTATAAGCTAGTAGATATAGTTAGACTTGTATACCGAGTCTAGATATAACTTGTACTCAATTTATGAGTGAAATTTTTTAAATTTTAACGACACTTATTGATATTGATATTATTATTATTTTATTATTACTATTATTATCTTTACTATTATAATTATTATTGATATTGACATTAATATTATTTTATTATTACTGTTACTATCTTTATTATTATTAATATATATAATATATAAAGTGAATAGTAAATTTTTTTCTATAAATTGACGCGGGTTGCAGCTGAAAAAAAAAGTTTTTATGTAAAATATTTAGTTTAGTCCCTATATTTTTTCTTTTCTTTCTCTTCTCTATTAACTACACAAATGACCTCCGATTAACACCAAATTTGAAGCATAGCTTCTTCTTATCCTCTTCTAGCTTTCCATAGCTTTTATTTTGTGAGAAACCATCTACAAGCGCTCAGAAATTTAGAAAGTACAATCGGTATTATTTCTCAGATCT
>CATIWM010286342.1:0-12618 GCA_949671775.1 Mallotus repandus
AAGCAATTAACATATATGATCCTAATAGAACAATTAAATTAACCAAAACATAAATCATGGCATAATTATAAAAGTGACAGTAAAGGAAAACTTACTTGAAGAATCCATTGCAATAATTGAATATCCCAAAAGCAAATAATATATATGTTCTCCAATCCCAATACCGTATAAACTTAAATTCGCCTTGTGATGATATCAAGACTTGTTTGATTCTTGATGAATGAATCAAACCCTTAGAGCAGAGTGTTTTTTTTTTTTTTTTTTTTTGAGAAAAGAAAGACGTAACCCTAAATACTGAACAAAACACGTCTTTTAACTTTATGGCATATTTTTTCCAATTACCAAAAGACTCCTTAAATTTTTTACCATTATACAAAATACCACTCCAACTTATATTTTCACGGTATGGGATGGAGTGATTTACACCCGATAATTGCCTCTTCAATACTACACTAATCATCACCGTGTGTACAATAATAGCAATTATCAATTACTTAAAATATATGAATCAACATTAGAAATTAAAATTTCTAACATCACATTCTTCAAATCATAATCATAAAAGATAATAATTTCTTTGTTGGCCAAATGAGTCCTAATTCAAATGGCAAAAATGAGACATCCATGATCAATTTTGATCATAAATTCAATTTTTAAGATTCATAAATTATGACTTTTAATTTATAATGTACTCTTAATTCTCACACTCTGTATAAATAATTAATATATAATAGTAATGATAATATAATATTATATATATTGTGCGCGCTTCGGTTGTAATTAATAGGTACAATTTTTTGAAAAAATAATTTTTTTGTTGGGAAAGATGGTTTCTTTGTTAGGTCAGCCTTACTGTATCATCACATACAACAACACATTTCATGTCTACTACTCAATACCAAATTTATCACAATTTCGTTACTCATTCTAATGTAAAAGTTACCAAACTAAAATTTAGTTACTCTTTTGGGAAAAAAATAAAGTAAAGTTTAGTTACTCATCCTGATGTAGAGCTTTACCCAACCAAAACTGAACACAAGAGCAAGCAACAACAACAACCGACTTTCATTTCTGAATCGTAATGCCATATGATATGACATCAGAATCACCCCCTTTTATCGTCAAAATTTGACACTGCAATCAAACCATCTAAATTCAAAATCAACACAACTCTTGTCTGGTCTTAGCCCCTACCAACAACTCTCACCGCCCCACCAAAAATATCAGTTCAGCAACTCCAGTCCCACCCCACCTCCAAAGTAAACACAAAGATTCACCCGACAAACAAAACAAAAATTAACCAAAAACCAGTCATCTTCTTCTTCTTCACCATTTCCACCACTCAACTGCTCATCAAGATAACAAAACAAAAAGTACACGCATTTCTAAGCAACGAGCAAAAAACAATTATCAGAGCAGAGTAGAAGAAAATTTTCGATTAAAATAATAATGACAATTAATTATCCTCTTCCTTACATAATTAATTATTTGTTATCATTTATTATCTACAGCCATCAATCCCCGTTAAAAAGGGTACCCAAACTCAACATAACATTAAAAAAATGATTAAAAAAACAAGAGGAAGAAGAAAACCATGAGTTAGGCGTCGTCCTTTTCGTCTTCGTCGTCGTCGTCATCGCCGGACTCGTGGTGTTTAACTTTAGCCAACCCTAACCCACGCGCCACCACTGCCGACGGATTCGTGTGCGCGTCAACAACAGTCGCCGACGACATTTCCATTTGACAGACCCTAATTGCACCGATTAATTTCTCAGGCAGCTCATCTTCCGCCTGAGCTTCGACGACGAATCCCATATCAATCGTGACGCTCGTCACGTATCCCAATGCAAGATGCAGAATAGCAGTAGCAATCTTAGAGCTACCTATATCAACATCAATCTCCAAATAATTAACTCCTCTATGATAATTACAAGTTAACGCTTTACCTAACAGACACGCACTGTGATTTCCAACTGCTTTTTTCACTATCCACGGCCCTTTCACGATTCTGTTAACGATCTTAAACCGTTGATTCCTGAACGCATCGTCGCCGTTGATAAACCGATATAGAAGTGAACCGTTGGGGATAGGATCCTCTGTTACAAAGTAAAAAACCGCACTGTGCTGTTCCTTACCAGGAACTTGGAGATTAACGGCGAAAATAAAGCTTTTCAGCGATTTTCCTTCACCTTGAGCTTTTTTAAGTGCGATTGCCACGCGATTGTCTGGACGAGAGAGTACGTTCTCGAGCTTTGTACTCGACTTAAGCCAGTCCATTCCGGCCGGCGAGAGTAAGTAATCACCGGCAGCTGGAGCTTTTTGTCGTTTAGAGAAGTAGGTTTTAGAACGTAGAGAGAAGAGTTCACCTGGAGGTGATGCCCATCCGTTTGTACCATCGTCGAGGTGTACTCGTCGGAGGGACCCGCCGTTGATTGCTTCGGAGATCCAACAGCCGGATGCGGTAGTTGAGACGGTGGATCTGGAGGTGGCGGGTTCGGCGCCGGAACAACGGTGTTTTTGTTTAGTAGGGCACATGTCTATTTCTTTGAAAATGGATGGCAATTGGGTTGCTGTGCGAGTTCGACAGAGAGTGTCGCTCAGCAACGCTGCTATAATGGTGGTTAAGTAAGGTAAGGAGTTTTTTGCCCCTGTATTTTAAGAAAATTACAATACAGCTATTGACCATCCGGTCTTTGTTTTTTTCCTAATTAAAAATATAATCATTAATGATAATTGTCAGATGCAACTTAAAGTCAACCGACTAATGTGTGACTTACCAAACTGCTGAGGCCATGCGTTGCATTATTATTATAATTATTTTTTTTTACATTTAATATTCAATTAAAAATTAAAAATTAATTTATAAATACACTTACCATCAATTTACTAAACGTAAATATATTTTAATAATATTTATGAATACAAATAATAAAAATATTGAATTCTTTAAATAGAATATTAAATTTAAATTTTATATACAAAGAAAAATATTTAAAAATTATTATCTCTTTACCTTCGATTTAAATTTTAAAATAATTAAAATTTATGTAACTATTTATATTGAAAATATTAACTATTTAACATATGTGTTAAATAAAAATTACATAATTAGTATTTATCATGCATTCTGTAAAAAATTTATCATCCATAATAATATATTATTTATTTGGTGTTTATAAAATAGTTTTATTGTTAGATGTTAAATTCTTATAATTATTTTTTAAATTATTAATGAGACGTTTATTCATTTTGATGTGTGGAAAGTAGAGATTTTCTTTGATGAGGAGCTTTTTAGTCACAGTAAGCTCCTCTTTATTCCTTCAGTTTTATTTTTCTGTTCTCACACGTACTTTACGCTCAGTGGCAATGTGTAAATATATAAAGTAAAGAGGGAGTTTTGTGGGATCAAAATTTAGAAGGTTAAAATGGGCCTCCATTGATGTTGACGGTAGAGATAGCGACACGTGGAAAATGATAAGGACGAGAAAGACATCAACTAACGATGGACGACAAGCAGCATAATGAAGTCACTTCAAAAAAATTTGACATGGCAACAGGCAGTGCACCGTGGCGTGGAACTTCCCGATAACACGTGGAATAATGCATCACTGTTCGCTCAATACAACTCATAACGGCCAACAGCAACATGCAATGCAACTGATAAATTATTTTCTTTTTGTCACGAGCTCTTTTATAAGATTAGTTATCTAAACAAATGTTATTTTATGGGATTGTACTACTGCTTTTTTCTTATAATTACGTCTAAAAAAACATGAAGATAGCTCAAAATACATATGATTGCAATATTTTTTCAGTTTTTTTTTTCTTTAGATGTAAGGTTTAATTTGGTTTAAATGAATTTTATAAATTTTTGTAGAATTTATTTTTTAAATCAAGTGAATATATTTTATTTAAATAAAAATTTTGTAAAATTAATTTTGAATTTCAATTTTTTTTAATTTTATAAAAGTGTTTAAAACTATATCAATTTGTATTAATTAAATATATTTAGTTTAAATAAATTTAAAATTCATTTAAAAATGAATTCTATTTGAAATTTATTTAAAAATAAATAAATTTCTTAATAAAATTAAACAATTAATTCTTTGGTTAAATTGAATCAAACAAGTGGCAAATTTTTTTTTTTTTTTTTATCTCAAAGGGGTAAATGAAGTTGACATTAGCTTATTTCCATTCCATGAACATTAGGTGAAGTTTTGGTATGGCCACGGCCATTTACCATTCCCTTCATATATCATCAGCAATGTTCCACTCATAATACATTTGCAACCCCCACTAGTCTTTTATTAATTTGCCTTTTTCATTGATTATTTTAATACTTTAACTTGTTAAAAACAAGACATGTCAATATTTTCCGTACTATTTAAAATGTCTAAATTTTTTTTATGGGTTAAAATAAAATTTATCTAGACACCTAAACTAGATAAAAAAAAACATTTATAAATGATGTTTTCATCAAGTTGAGGTGTTAAAATGATCAGTTATAAGTTGAAATATGTATCAAACCTTCAATTCACATTATTATCAACATCAAAATAATTTGCACACTGATTCCAAATGTTACATCAATACAAGAAGTATAATACAAAACTGGAATTTTTTTGCAATAATAAATTGTACACTCTAGTAAAAAAGAGAGAGAAAAACAACATATTGACCTTGGTGACGCTAACAAATGTAGACCTCCAAGAAAATTATCATCAACTAATGTGTACATTACTGCATATAGACTTTAGTCCTAACAATCTTTTAATTCTTTATTTTTCTACTTTCGGCTCCGTCCAAAATTAGAGTATGAACCTCCTGCCACTTAATACACACACTGATAATGAAATTTATTGTGCAAGCAAGTGACCTCTTTGATATCAAGGCCTAACTCAGAAGTCGGGGCACTACGGTTCAATCTTTCGGAAAATCGAAACAAGCAACGGAATCGTCGCGCCCACCTTTGAAGGTAAAAAGCCCAAAGTGAGCTTGTCAATGACGTGGAGAATGGGCTCTTTTGATTTGGACAAGCCGCCACTATTTCTAAGAAATGGACTTGGCACTCTACAAAGTCCAAATGTTTGGTCCATATGCATGGAAGCAAGAGAATAATACGTTCCCCGCATTGAAATTGCAAGATAGGATAGCACAAGGTAAACAACTTATGTGCAATGTAATTAGAGTCAGTCAAAAATAATAATGGTGGATGACAAAAGGTGAGCATAAAGCTAGTGTAATCAAACATTCAAGTCAACATTTATCCAAGTATTTCACGGTATGAACAAGGGCAATACAAGACAATCATGTTTTAATGGAGCATCAGTTCTCAAGACGAGGAGCATTCAACAATGTAAGACCGCAAAGCTGCATAATATGTAGAAAGCAGTTTTTTTGAATTGTTGTATAACCTATCTAAACAAAATCCAATCCAGCAATAAGAACATCTGCCTGCAAATAAAAAGAAAAGCGGGCAGTTTAAGCTTATGGTGTTGTAGCAGTAAAACGGAGAAACTCATTATAAAACAAATCTTTTATAGGTTAGGCAACCAGTAAAGCAGAAACAAACATTTTTAAAGGAAAATAAAACATATGCACATTTAAAGCAGTAACTTTGCAATGCTTGCACCTCACAGCATCAATGAAAAGTAATTAACAACCAAAGACAAAAATGAAGGCCATTTACCATGAGATTAATCACAATCTAACAATTTTCTATTCCACTTTGTAGGCTATAAAGCTCCCAAATACATAAATGGAACCAAAGCATCCAAATACATTATGTTTATTGTTTATATTATGCACAAATTTAGGTTGTAACCATTTATATGAGTAGAAAGGATGCCAGTTTCTAAATATTCCCACGTTAGTTCAAACTTTGAAGTAGTGCCACCATCTTTGTCTGCAGATTGAAGAGGTGTGCGATGCTCAATGTTAAATATTCTAATCACAAATGTAAATGCTCAAGCTTGTTGCAATTAACCAAACATATAAGGTTACACACTAAAATAATAAAGTATGATTATTTAAATTCATGTTATGGAACACTAATAAATTTGCTAAGCAATGCAAACTCATTCAATGTCCACCATATGGTACAGTCGACACATTCTAGGCCTTGCAGTCATACATACAACACTTGCACTTGTCAGAACAACTGCACAAGTTTGAAGGTACATAAAACAAATTATATTTGCTCACACTAGCTCCTGAAAATGAGTATTGCCTAAGTTGGTGCAGGAATGCAGATTTTTCATGCAAATAAATAAACTTTCTTAAAAGGACGCAAAAAGCACAATGAATTACCCAACACAAATATTTACAATCACCATAAATACACCTTCGTGAACCAATCGAGAAGCAGACGTGCATATGCCATAAACATGTATTTAAATCCAAATTTCAGAGAAGTAAAATCAATAACATCCACATTTCTGCATTATTTTGATATGAATCGAAGAATATATTGAAAGAAGTGACACATTTAGGGAAGAGTAATTAAAAATAAAAAAATAAGCTGTTTCATCTTCAGTGCGCCTTTCTTCTTTGGGGCTGTTTATCAGTGGCTAATCTGTACATCCAGTAAACCTAAACACAAAACGAATTGAGAGAATGGAATCAAAGATAAGATCTATATATATTCAAATTAGGGCTAAATCAAACTCAGATCAAATATTTGAAAGTACCAAAGCTAAGACGTGAGCTGCTATTAAGATAACCACCAGTAAAGGCACCAATTCGAGAAACCATGGACGCGGCATTGAATCCTTCGCCATTTTTTTAAAGTTTGCTCGCAGACAATTAGCGCAATAAATTGATAAGCCTAACCAGAGGTTTTCGAAATAACTGGGTTTTGAAATAGCTCTGCTTCGATTGCTGTAGGAGAAATGCGTCATACTGATGGAATTTTAGCGTTTCGTTTTGGAAAATGTTAGTGTAAGCCCCTTAGTTTTAAGCACAATTGACACTTCACAACCCATTTTATTAATTGCACACTTTCATCCTTGCATTTTAGAAGTATATAGGTGCTTAAAAATTTCAATACACATTAATTCTTTTTTTTTTTTTAAATCAGTCCTTTTTTTCCTTTATACAAATAGTTAATATGTTAGTCTTATTAATATCGAGAGAGGGAGGGAACAATCCTAATCATTCAGATTTCTTGACAAAGCAACATGCTATTAGATAACAAAGAATTTTTAATACAACGGCATTTCAATTTTTATGGTGTTTAGGGAGTTTAGGAATTGATCCTACCTCTCACAACCATTTTAATTAGGTTAAAAGAATATTTTTATTTAATATAAAAATAGCTCAAATCATATTTTATATGAATTTTTTACATTTAATTTTAAAGTTGGTTTTGTAACAATGAATTTAAATTTTTATATTTTAAATTAAGGTCTAAACTAAAATTGGTACTACCTAAAATAAAGAAGTTGGTGCTACAAAAGGACAATTTTTTTATTTTTATATCCAAAATGCGAACTAAGTGTAAACATTTTCTCAGGATAACACAAAATTGCTACTTTTCATGGCTTATTTGTTTGCGTGGCAAAAAAATCAAATATGATTTACATTTCATAAAATGCCTATAGCCTAATATGCATTGCTATTGAAAAAATTATCAAACTGTATTAATTATATATATATATATATATATATATATATGGTATAATCTATGGTTACTTTATTTTTTTATAAAGTAAATTTTACTTTATTAATAACAACCATTGGATGATTCAATATACTCTTATCTAATGACCAGGGCTGTAATCAAGTCGAACTGAACCGAGTTTTAAAAAATTCGGATTCAGTTCGGTCAAGGAAAGGGGAGCTCAAGCTCAGCTTGAGCTCGACTCGCTTAAATTCAAACGAGCTCAAGCTTTATATGAGTCGTGGCTTCCATCCAAGTTCATTTCAGAGCTAGGAGGGGGAAAAAAATTGATGCCTACAGACAGAAAGCAACAACGGAAGAACACAAAATTATTCAGAAACACAACAAAAAATTATCATGATTGATTACACAAAACTATCAATGATACAACAAAAATTCTCATAAATTTGAATCTCTTTAAATTTATCAACAACAATCAAATAAGAACAATCAAACAATAAAAGAAAAAAGAATAACGACAACGCCAACAACAATCAACTCTGGTCGGTGAAACGGCAACGTCAATAAGAAAAGGAATGGCAACAGCAACAATAGCTCTTCTTGCATGAGGCGACTTTTAAATTTAAGATTATAGATGAGATTTTGAATGGTGGCCATGGTTGTGAGGGGGTCGGCTAGGGTTATGAGATGAAAATAAACAAAGATGAGAGAAAGAAGAAGAAGAAGAAGAAGGGGGCAGTTAGGGTTTGAAAATGAAAACAAAAATAAAAAAGATAGGGATGGGAGAAAGGAGAAGAAGAAGGGGGTGGCTAGGGTTAACATAAAAGTTAGTTTTATTATATATATAACAATGTTAGGGTTTACTGGAGAGTGTTAGTGTTACCATTAACTACACACCAAAACTATATAGTTTTGATACAATACTACGTAGTTTTGTTTCAAAAACCATATAGATTTATATTTAAATTATATAGTTTTTAATTATATTTAATAATTTAAATTATATTAATTTAATATTGAATTTATTTATTTATAAATTAATTGAAGAATTAAAATTAAAATTATATTTATTTGCTTAATAATTTAAAAACTACATTTAATTATTATAAATTTTAATGCTAATAACAATTTATGAAAAACTTATATTGTTTTAATAACAATTTATAAAAAACTTAAATAAACTTATATTTATTTACTTAATTGTTAATTTAAATTTAATTATTTAATATTAATATCGACGTTAATTTAAAATATAAATAATTACAAATATAATTATATAACTTATATTGTGATTAGATAATTGGAAATGATTGTGTTGTTAGATATTTAATTATATTATGACTTTAAATATATGTAGTTTATATTGTAATTATATAAATATAATGTACATTTTGATAATTTGAAGGTTATTTATGCTTTTAGGTTTTGACATTAAAACTATGTAGTTTTGATATAAAACTACGTAGTTTTGAGGTTATATAGCGATATTACTTTAGATTATATATTATTTAATATTAATTATAATTAATATTACATTTATTTAATTAGTCAAATATGATATTTATTTACTTAATTGTTAATTTAAATTTAATTATTTAATATTAATATTGATGCTAATTTAAAATACAAATATTTACAAATATAATTATATAACTTATATTGTGATTAGATAATTGGAAACTATGTGGTTATGTAGTTAGATATTTAATTATTTTATGACTTTAAATATATGTAGTTTATATTGTGATTATATAAATATAATATACATTTTGATCATTTGAAGGTTATTTGTATTTTTAAGTTTTGACATCAAAACTATCTAGTTTTGACATCAAAACTATCTAGTTTTGATATGAAACTACGTAGTTTTGAAGTTATATTGTTATATTACTTTAGATTATATATTATTTAATATCAATTATAATTAATACTATATTTATTTAATTAGTCAAATATGATATTTTATTTGAATTATGTCTATCTAATAATAATATAAATTATACTTAATATTATTACTCATACTATCATTATCACTTTGAAGTTTGAAATATGAATATGATGCGAACTAGGCTTATCTAACAAGTAAAACCTGCAACAATCTATTGATACCCACACCTTAGATCGTCCAAAAAAACAAGTCGGGCGGAAACTAGAACCCTTAATTATCTAACAACTAAGAACTCTAGTTATCAGGAAGTCGCCACAATTAGATATGGATGTTCTAATTGATAAGACAAGTGAACTATCAAACAACTTATTTTGTTTAGAATATTCAAAGAATAAAACTCCAAGTAATTTGAAGCAAAATTCGTCACTTTGATGAAATAGATCTGCCAAATAGGCTACAAAATAAACTATTTATAAGAATTCTTAATCCTAAACCTAAACTAAAATAAATCCTCAAAAGATAAGGATAAAAAACTCTTAAAAAATAAGAAAACAAGTCCTTAAAGATAAGGAATTATTTTGCTTGCCAACTAAGCTAAAGAAAAGTAATTCTAACTAAAACTAAACTCTTCAAAAACGTTTTGGATAAGGAATACATCCAATTCATTTTTAACACTACTTGTGCTAATTAACACATAGTTAGGCTTCATCTTGGGCTTGGAATAAGTATAGCTACTTCTTTGGGCTTAATGTATACAAATTGGACCCAATAACATTACTTGGGCCTAAATCTTCAATTTGCACCAAATGAATAAGCTTTGGACCAGAATGAACTCCGTGTGCTTTAAATGGATCAGATTGATTCAAATTTGTACTTTGAGCTCACATTGCTTGAATTAGCATATGTAATGCTTCCTTCATCTTCTTAGCACATGCCCCTGTGATTAGACTTCCATCATAAGTCAAAGGGTCTTCAATCCTTGTTGGATTAGGATTACTTGTTACATATTGAATCCTAACTTATCACATCTTGAATCCTTATTGGATTAGTATTCCTTGTCACCTCTTGAATCCTTGTCTGATTAGGATTCCTTACCATATTAGTATTCTCATCATTCCCCCTTTGCTCAAAATGATTTGTCCTCGAATCATGCCCATCTTCTAAAGTTGATAAATCTAGAATTCCTCCAGGGTCAAACACAATCTCTTTGGTTGAAAACTTCTCCTTTGAATACAACTTCAAAACAACTTGAGCTTGATTACACTTGTGGAATGTAGAACTGATTTTCACAAACTTGTTGGAATTGTATTCTTGTGGCTTCCTTCTCCGACTTGTAACTAGTTGATCCCACCAAACACTTGTATAATCGATGAACTCAACTTTGACTAGCTTCACTTTTTTCTCCTCACTATAATTATGGCACTCAAAGACACGATCAACCTTTTTTTCCCAGTCTAAGTATGCTTCCGGATCGCTCTTGCCTTGAAAACTATGAATCTTCATTTTGATGGTTCCTATGTTGTTGTCTTTGTTATTGCCCTTATTTGATCTTGTTGAAGTGTTATCTTCACTTTCCTCATCAAATTCCTCTTCTAAGCTTTGTTTGGTTCTCTTTTCTTTGCTTTGTGAAGGGGAACTCATTTCTAGCCTCGCAAGTCGATTTTTCACATCCTCCATTGTTTGTTGCATAGCTTTAACATGCAGCTTCAATTCTTGTTCATCCATGCTTTACTATGTTTAAACCTACAAGAAAAGTTAGTAAACAAAATTCTAACACTCCCTCACGTGTTTCACTCAATTTGGGTGTTTGGACCCTCTATTGAACTCACATGCACAATTAAACTTAATTAGGAGTTTTACCTTCTACTTTTTACCAAACAATATAAATTGTTAGAATTTCATAATGACCTACCAATTGGACGAATTTGGCAAGTTTCGGGCAAGTAAAAATAAGGAAATTAGGTTAATTTGCACAAAACAAAAAAGAAAAAGGAACAAAAACGAATTTGATCCTAAAAAGATAAGATGAGAGTGTTTTAATCCTTCTAGAATAAGGAAAGCTTTTAAGATAAGGATTAGCCTTAAAGTGATGAGGAAGAAAGGTTATCTAACCCTTTTAGGACAAGAAAAGCTTTAGGATAAGATAAGGAATAAAACTAAACAAGATAAGACTAAATCTAGGAAGATAAGGATATAATCCACTTAAGATTTGGTCTTATCCATAAAAATATCCCTAATAAATAAGGAAAAACGAATTTGTACCAAAGAACCCAAAAAAATGAATTTTGTAACTTAAAATTTTCAAGATTTGTGATCTTAAATCAAGATTGGAACAAAGAACTTCAAGAAACTTCAAGATTCCAACGAATTTTAATCAAAAATTTCTAAGAAAATAATCAAGAAAATCAAAGATTTCAAGAAGACTTGTAAGAACTTTAAAGATTTTAAAGAAACGACCAAATTCTTCTTTTCTTTTCTTTTCTATTCTTTTTTTTTCTTTTCCTTTTTTTTCTTTTTTTTCTTTTTCTTTTTTTGCTTTTTTTTATATGGTCGAAATTTGATGCAAGACTTTAAAGAAACAACTAAACAAAATTAAAGATGATAAAGAACAATGCAAAAACGAATTTGAAAACAAATAAGAAGGGGTAGAAGAAGAGAACACAAAGAATTATGAATTGAAACAAAAAAAAGGGATACGTAACTTGATTCTTAGAGCCAGATCTCTGATACCAAACTGATGCGAACTAGGCTTATCTAACAAGCAAAACCCGCAACAATCTATTGATACCCACACCTTAGATTGTCCAAGAAACAAGTCGGGTGGAAACTAGAACCCTTAATTATCTAACAACTAAGAACTCTAGTATCAGGAAGTCACCATAATTAGATATAGATGTTCTAATTGATAAGACAAGTGAACTATCAAACAACTTATTTTGTTTAGAATGTTCAAAGAATAAAACTCCAAGTAATTTGAAGCAAAATTCATCACTTTGATGAAATAGATCTGCCAAATAGGCTACAAAATAAACTATTTATAAGAATTCTTAATTCTAAACCTAAACTAAAACAAATCCTCAAAAGATAAGGATAAAAAACTCTTAAAAAT
>CATIWM010286370.1:0-10788 GCA_949671775.1 Mallotus repandus
TGCATATTTTATATAATTTCAATACTTTTATTTAATATGTAATATTTATTTATTTCGAATAAAATATTTTTGGAGGATAGCCGTAGAACATGTCACCTATTGGGTTACACTAGGACTATTGCGCAATAGTACGTTAGATGATAGGAAATGATTTATTGATTGATGATTTAATTATTATATTGAGAATTATGATTAAGAGCGTGACTGCTGGAGCTCGGTTGACTTAGTGTCTCGGGGTCAGTCATGCCGGTAGTGAGACTGCGGGAGCTCGGTTGCCTTAGTATCTCGGGGCCAGTCCATTGTCAATTTGGAAAAGAGAAATATTTTGGTATTTAAGTGAGCCTGTTGGCTAGTGAGGTTCAGAGATTGAGGTTGCGAAATTTTTAGAGTTCTGCTCCGATCCTCCAGCAAAATAAATCTTGAAAAATATTTTCAAGCATCTGTGTGGATTGTATGTATATTTATATAAATATAAATATACAAATATTATTATTGATGCTTGCGTGCATTAGGTTACATGCATATATATAATAATGATTCACTCAGTGAGGTCTGACCCCCCATAATTACTTTTCAGAATTCTTCTCGTCAGACCTCTACTAGTAGTAATCTTCACCGGACTCTTTCTTCCCCGGCTGACTTATGTAAATTTTGAACTGTCACTTTTTTTGTATTTTATTAGACGCTGTAGTAGTAGTATATTTTATGGTAGTATGTAATGTTGTTTTTAGACTGAAAATTGTATATTTGAATATTTGTGTAAATATTTTATTATGATATGATATGAAGTTTTCTTTATATTATTAAAAATTTTAATTATGAGGTATTTATATATATATGATGGATGTTTTATTTGTGTTTAAGGCTTGGTATGGGTTCCGGATTCGTGTAAATTTCCGTTCCCTAGCGCCGGTCATAACTCCTGGGTTAGGTCGTGACATTATCCGAGCTCGAACATGGTTCATTTGAGCTAAGCCGAGCTTAAGCATGCCAAAACTCAACTTGGCCCGGCTCAATTACAACCCTAGGTAATATTGACAGCATATGAGTTATTTGCTGACCAAACTGCTAAACTTTATGTCAATTTGGTGTAGAGATTAAATGGCAGTAGCATATTTTGTTTAATGCCAAGAGTACCACATCTTACAAATGCCATTACTTTGCATATACATACATCTTAATAACCACTGCCTAGCTAGCTGATATATAGGAATAACATGTCCAATCCATAAACATACATATTTTTTTACTAAAGTTGTATTTTTGTTTTATTGGAAAATAAATTGTTAAAGTTTTGGTGAGAATTAATTATCACATCACTGAAGTAAAAATATTGTAAAAATACATATTGCATATTGATTGAAGAAAGATTAGATTTTGAATCTGAATCCCTATAATTGTCAGTGAAATATTTAACCACTAGATCAAAGTTGCGTCCACATATCACATCAAATTAAAATGTTTATATTTTCTAATTTTGTATTTCATTATAAAACATTATACGTTCTTAAATTAATTCACATTTTCAAAATTTTTATATTATTGTTGTTTGCTAATTGAGCTGAATTTAAAATTTATTTAAATTACTATTTTCTATGACTATACAACAATATTAAAAATTCAACTTAAAATCATACAATTGCCAATTACGAGTTATAACAAATTAAACACTAAAAGCGAAGTATTTTTTAATTGAACCATCAATATTTTAGTATAATCATAAGTAAAAAATTTAACTTAAATTAAAAAAAACCAACAAAGTTTAGAAGCAACAACAGCATACAAAAATTAAAACATACGAGAACATAAAATTTGATTATTATTTTACAAAGAAATGTATAAGTTAATAATTACGAAACAGTAATATTCTATCTTATATAACATATTTTATGTGGTAAATATTTCGAAAATGTTATAATTGAAACTCATACCAATACATTATTTTCAAAATTTGAAAAATAATTTTATGATGAAATAACAATGAGAGCTAATTAATTAAATTGTAGTCGGTTTAAATTCGCATTGTTTTCATGGGTTTGTACCTACCTTCTTATGGGGAAAACATATGAAGGAGTTACTACCAAAACACTGTTTGAAATTTAAAACATTCATGTAGAGCTGCTTTCAGAATATAAATATGCCCCATGCATGAACATTATGTTGAGGAATTCGGGTTAATTTCCACCATTAATAAATTCACCTTGAGAACTATTGCACAGGTGATTAGAGTGAAAACGATTGTACTAAAAATCACCCCAAGGTAGTGAAACAATTGGTGTATATTATCATCTTAACGTTCAGCAGTACATATTAAATATACAATGCTGAATACAAGAGTTTGTATCAGACTATAACTAGGCTAACAGAAGTAGAGATAACACTAAGAGTAAGTGGTATATCAGATTACAACAACTCAGAAATGTAAGCTTTATCACCCTCCCGCAAGTTGAGCCGGGGAGGAGATGAGGGTCAACTTGGTCCGTAACTATTGAAACCTGTTTTTGGATAGCGGTTTTGTAAACAAATCAGCAACCTGAGCTTTGGTCGGCAAGGAGCGCACAACAAGAGTGTGAGCAGTCACTTTGTCGTGAACATAATGAAAATCGATTTCTAGAAGCTTGGACCTGGAATGAAAAATTAGCATCGTAGTTAAGTAAGGTGCGCTAAGGTTGTCTGTCAAGATGGTGGGCACAAGGTGACAGGGAAAACCAATCTCATGTAAAAGTGATTCTAACCAGTGAATTTCATTCGTAGCATGAGCAATCGCCCTATACTCAGCATCAGTGGTGGAGCGAGCAACAGTATGTTGCTTTTTGGAGCCCCACAATATCAAATTGTCACCAATAAACAAGCAATATCCAGAGGTAGATTTGAGATCATGTGATCCACCCCAGTCTGCATCGCTGAATGCGGTGATAGTGTGAGAAGAAGATGGCCTAAGTAGAATGCCATAAGTTTGGGTGGATTGCAGGTACCTCAGTATGCACTTCACTGCTATCCAGTGGTGAAGAGTCGATTGATGCATGAATTGTGACACTTTATTGACTGAAAAGGAGACATCAGGTCAAGTGAGTGCTAAATAATAAAGGCCACCTACAATGCTTCTGAATAAAGTTGGATTGGGGAAAGGTGTCGAGTCTTGGAGGTGAAGCTTTTGCTTTGGACATGACGGAGTGCCAATACCATTAGCAGCAGACATATCAGCTTTGCTCAGGAGATCACGGATGTACTTATGTTGTGTGAGGAGTAAGCCGTTGGGTTCCCATTTGACTTCGACTCCAAGGAAATAATGGAGAGGACCGAGATCTTTTATGGCAAAAGCATGACTGAGATAATCAATGACATGTTGAACAAATGTGGAGCAACTACCGGTGATGATTATATCATCAACATAAATGAGGCAGAATAGAGTGATGGAGTTCTGATTATAATAGAATAGTGATGTATCAGTTTTTGACCTATGAAAACCATATTGTTGTAGGTGGGAACTCAGTCGTTTGTACCATTGCCTGGGAGCTTGGCGAAGACTATAAAGTGATCTTTTTAGCCGACATACATGAGATGGAAACTGTGGATTTTGAAAACCTGGTGGTTGTTCCATGAACACTTCTTCATCAAGAGGACCATGCAGGAAAGTGTTTGACATGTCCGATTGTTTTATTGGCCATTTATGTGACACATCAAGAGACAGTAAAATGTGAATAGTAGCAAGCTTAATAACTGGACTAAAAGTATCATGGAAGTCAAGTCCGGGACGTTGATGGAAACCCTTTGCAACTAACCTGGCTTTATTAACACTACCATCCAGCTTATGTTTGATCCTGTAAACCCATTTGCATCCAATCAAGTTCATGGTAGAAGAACTCATGTGTTGTTGTTGATCAAGGCTTGTATTTCTTTTGTCATTGCATGGCGCTAATGAGGTGACTTGTTTGCTTGCCTGAACGTGGTGGGTTCAATAGTAGGATTTATGTCGGCTAGGAAGGTGCGTGGTTTGAGTGATCCCGTTTGGGATCGGGTGACCATGGAATGTGTTCGGTGGATGATAGGGGAAGATGGTGGTGGTGCTTCGGTGTAATTGGATAAGTCAACCATAAGAGATAAGCCATTTGGATCACTGGGAGAGGTGGATGGTACAGTAGTAGGAGGATGTGAGGATGAGGCGTTGGAAGGTTGAGGGAGCAGTGGTGGAGTGAGGGAGATGGGATGCGGTTGAGGAAGTGTATTTGGAAGAAAAATTATGGCTAGCGAATCATTGCTGGAACCTGAGCTTTGCCCATCATAATCTGAGAATGGAAAAACCTGTTCGTTAAAGACAACATGTCTAGATATTAGAGTTTTCTTTGTAGAAATGTCTAGATAATAATATCCTTTATGAATTTTACTGTACCTAAGAAAAACACATTGCTTACTTCTAGGAGCTAATTTATGTGGGGCATAAGGTTTAAGCCAAGGATAACAAAGGCAACCAAAAAATTTTAAGTCTGTGTATTGAGGTGGAGAATTGAATAATTTATGAAATGGAGTATCATGATTGAGAATGGGTGTAGGCAAGCGATTAATGATATAGACGGCTGTGTCAAAGGCATAATGCCAGTATTCATTGGGAACATGTGAGTGATGAAGGAGGGCTTGACCAGTTTCAATGATATGTTTGTGTTTGTGCTCAGCGCATCCATTTTGTTCAGGGGTTTTAGGGCAGGCAATACGTTGAGTAATGCCATTATCGAAAACGTAGGAAGTCAGTGCTTGATATTCTCCACCCCCATCAGCTTGAAAATTTTTGATTTTGCAATTGAAGAATCGTTCAACTAGATGGTGAAATTTAATAAAAACACTAAGAACTTCAGATTTAAATTTAATAAAATAAATCCAACAATATTTTGAATAGTGGTCATAAAATAAAACATAATATCGTTGGCCATCAATGGAATTAACATGAGAGGGCCCCTATAAATCTAAACAAATCAAATATAAAGGTCCTAAAACATTGGAGATAGACTTAGGAAATGGTAACTTATGACTCTTGCTTATGCAACATGCTGCACATAAAGAGGAAGTTTTATTAGAAACAAAAGGAATATTGGAATTATGTAGTGCTTTGAGGACAACTGGCAATGAAGCATGGCCAAGACGAGTGTGCCATTATTGGAGAGAACAGCTAAGTGCAGCCTTTGGTGGAACATGTGAAGGATCTTCAGGAAGAAAAAGAGAATATAGGCCTTGATCAATCGAACCTGAAAGCAGTAAATCCCTCATTCGGAAGTCCTTTATTTCAAAATGGTTAGGAAAAATTCCACAGAAACACCATTAGATGAAGTGAAAGAAGAAACAGAAAGTAAATTATTACATGCATTAGGAACGTGTAAAATATCATGGATATGAAAAGTGTGATGAGGAAAAGAGTGTGAAGAAGAACCAATATGAGATATAGGGAGAGTAGTGCCATTACCGATCTTAAGTTCATCAGGTCCTGTATAATCGGAATGGATGGATAAATTTTCCAGCTCAGGTGTCAAATGATGGGTAGCACCAGTGTCCATGACTCATGACTGAGAAGAAGAAGATATGAAGGGGGCAGTGGCTAGGTTTGTAGATGGTTTAGTTCGGTTGGCTACGGAGATCTGAGGTGATGGACATTATCGAATGGTGTGTCCGGTGCCTTGGCAATTATGACAGATGAGAGTTTGATGATCGGAGTGCAAAGTGCATGGCCAAGGAGAAGAAGCTTGCTGTTGATGAGGAGGGAATGATGCGGTGATATTGCGGCCTCTGCCTCTTCCTCACTGTTGGCGAGAATTTCCTCTTCCTAAAAAATTATTAGTCTGGTGAAAGTTATCACCTGTGCCTGAATTGTTCGATGAATAGAATACTGTAGGAGGGACAGAAGATTTGTGCATCTGGTAATTAGAGAGATTGGTTTCCTCGCTTAGCAGCAAGCCATATAAGTCATCAAAAGAGATGTCAGTTAAGCGGTTTTCTGATAAGCGTGTGAAAGGGTGATACACAGCTCCTAAACCGTTGGTAATAATATGAATCAGATCATCTTCTGTTATTGGACTCCCTAAGGCTTGAAGCTGATCAAACATACTTTTAGCTCTTTGAACATAATGAGTAATTAATTCACTGGTTTCTTTTTGTAGTCGATATAGAGTTAATTTGATGGTATGGACTTGTGTCTTCGAACCAGAGGCATAGGTGCCTTCAAGACATACCCAAGCCTATCGTGCATTGATGGCACCAACTATTTGAGGTATGTAACTCTCCGTCATGGACCCTATGATCCATGAGAGTACCAACTGGTCTTGTTGAAACCAGATCTTGTGTGCGGGATTTGGTTACTCATCTGGAAGAGTTGGTGACGATGGAGGACAACTTCCATCTATATATTTTGCTAGATCGTAGGTATGCAAGAGAGGCATTAATTGTGCTCTCCACAATAGATAAGTGGTTGAGTTTATATGATTGGGTAGTTGGTGTGCAATATTGGGCAGTGTTTAAAGATTGGACTGACTTGTAGATGATCCTACATTCGAGGAGACAACTGCGGACTCGGTGTTTGAGGAAGACATGGTTGAGATGGGTTGTTAGACCACTTACAACTCTGATACCATGAAACAATTGGTGTATATTATCATCTTAACGTTCAGTAGTACATATTAAATATACAATGCTGAATACAAGAGTTTGTATCAGACTATAACTAGGCTAACAGAAGTAGAGATAACAACAAGAGTAAGTGGTATATCAGATTACAACAACTCAGAAATGTAAGCTTTTTGAGGTAGATTCCCAGGAAAGAGTAGTGGGGCACAATGCCTCCTTAAAAACCACCCTCCTTAGACAGAATCTATCAAGATAAGTAATTTTAATAGCACAATAATTAACAACAACTATACTTGACAATAGCTATTAAATAGACATAAAAGAGAACACCAAAATTTAACGAGGTTCGGCCAATTATACCTACATCCTCGGACACTACTAAAATAATATTTCACTAATTGAGGAAATATTACAAAAGAGAGAAAAATTAATTGCTAATATGTGAGAAGAGGAGGCAATTTTTGGATGAGAAAAACTAAAGGGGGAAGGAGTCTATTTATAACTAAAGACTCCCCCCCTTTTTTCTCAAATTCCCGATGTGGGAATTTTACAAACCAACAAATCTCCACCTTGGAAAATTCCAAACAATTTTCTCAAAAATCCAAACTTTAGTAGTGTCTGCAAATTCTAGCTTTCAATTTTCAACAATATTGACCAAGTCTAAACAATGTTTAAACTTAACCACAGTTACTACTTTTGTCAACATATCAGCAGGATTCGCAGTGGTTCAAATCTTTTAGATTATGACTCGACCTTCTTATAGAATCTCTCGTACAAAATGATATTGGAAATCATTGTGCTTCATCCTTGCATGATAAACCTGGTTCTTTGCTAAATGAATAACACTCTGAATATCACAGTGCACTTTGATGTGCTTCTGTATCATTCCCAGTTCACCAAGCAACCCTTGAAGCCAAATTGCCTCCTTCACAGCCTCTGTAACTACCATATACTCTGCCTCTGTAGTAGACAAAGCCACTGTTGACTGTAAGGTGGACTTCCAACTAACTGGTGCCTTTACAAAAGTAAACACATAACCAGTAGTTGATCGACGCTTGTCCAAATCACCTGCATAGTTTGAATCACAATACCCAACTACATATTGACCTTCTTGCTTATCCTGCTGAAATATCAAACCAACATCTATGGTGTTTAGAATATACCGTAGAATCCATTTCATAGTTTGCCAATGCTCCTTGCTAGGATCATGCATATACCTGCTCACAACCCCAACTGCTTGTGAAATATCGGGCCTCGTACACACCATTGCATACATCAAGCTACCAACAACACTTGCATACGGTACTTTTGTCATGTATTCCCATTTTGCATCGATCTTTGGTGACATGGATGCACTAAGCTTGAAATGAGGAGCAAGTGGTGTACTAACTGGTGTTGACTTCTCATTCATGATAAACAAAGCCTCCTCAATTTCCTATCTCTAGATATCTCCATACCAAGAATCTTTTTTGCTTCGCCGAGATCCTTCATCTCAAACTCCCTATTCAATTGAGTTTTCAATTTCTCAATTTCTGTCTGACTCCTGGAAGCTATCAGCATATCATCAATATAAAGAAGAAGATATATATAGGATCTGTCTTGTAGCTTGCGCAAATTACACAATGATCATATTTGCTTCTTGTGTACTTTTGCCCTATCATAAATTTGTCAAATCGCTTGTACCACTGCCTTGGAGATTGCTTCAATCCATACAATGAATTTTTCAATTTGCATACCATCTTTTCTTTCCCAGCAACTTTGAATCCATCTGGCTGAGTCATATAGATTTCCTCCTCTAAGTCTCCATGTAAAAATGCAATTTTTGCATCCATCTGAACTAGTTCCAAATCCAATTATGCTACCAAAGCCAATAAAATTCTGATAGAGGAATGCTTTGCAACTGGAGAAAATACTTCATTATAATCAACTCCCTGCATCTGAGCGTAGCCTTTAGCGACCAATCTTGCTTTGTAGCGAACATCATCCTTGTAATGAAATCCATCTTTCTTTGCATATGCCCATTTGCACCCAATTGCCTTCTTTCCATTCGGAAGACTAGCTAGTTTCCATGTTTGATTCTTTTGAAGGGACTGCATTTCTTCATCCATGGTGATCCTCCACCTTTTCTGTTATGAACTTTGAACTACTTCATTATAAGTGGCAGGAACATCGTCAATTGCAATTGGTGATGCAAAAGCGACCTTATTAGCATAGCGAGCAGGTTGTCTAATGGTCCTCTTTCCTTTTCTTTGTGCAATTGATTCTTGTTGCTGTGGAGGTTCTTGGGTCTGAACCTCTTCTTCATCTGACTATTTTCTACCATAGGAGAGTCGTCATCAATTTCTTTATTGGCTGGGACAATTCTGGTGCGATTAAACTCCACCTCTTTGGGAGTACCATCTGTCTGCTCCATTTTTTCTGAAGTCACCTTTCTCAACATGGTAGATTCATCAAAGGTAACATCCCCACTGAAGATTACTTTCTTTGTTTCTAGACACCAAAGACGACAGCCTTTGACACCAGAAGTGATCCCCATAAAGATTTCCTTCTTTGCTCTAGGATCCAGTTTTGACTCCTTAACATGGTAATATGCAGTGGAACCAAACACATGTAAGGAATCATAATCAGTAGCAGGATTTCCAAACAATTTCTCCAATGGTGTTTTACCACCAATAGCAGTCAATGGTAAGCGGTTGACAAGGTAACAAGCATATACTACAACCTCAGCCCAAAATTCTTTGCCCAACCCAGCATTGGACAACATACACCGAACCTTCTCTAGCAATGTTCGGTTTATACACTCTGCCACCCCATTTTGTTATGGTGTATTTCTAACAGTGAAGTGTCTGACAATACCTTCATCTTCACAGACTTTCAAAAATGGATCATTTTTAATTCTCCACCATTGTCTGTATGAAGACGTTTGACTTTTCTGCCTGTTTGAGTCTCCACCATCTTTTTCCATTTAAGAAAAATTTCTAGCACCTCATCCTTGGTCTTCATTGTATACACCCAAACTCTTTAGGAAAAATCATCAACGAAGGTGACATAATAGTGTTTTCCTCCTAACGAAGCTGTCTTGGAAGGCCCCCACACATCTGAATGAACATAATCCAAAATACCCTTAGTATCATGGATTGCTGTTCCAAATTTCACCATTGTTTTCTTCCCTTTTATACAATGCTCACAAAAATCTAATTTGCAAGCCCGAGCTCCTTTCAATAATCCTTGATCTATCAACAATTTAAAGAATTTTTCACCAGTATGCCCCAAGCGCATATGCCATAACCTAGTTGCTTCTGACTCTTGATCATCAATAGAAGCTGATACTGCTGCTGTCCCAATAATTGTACTACCCAAAAAGTAATACACATTATTTCTTTTTTGAATTCCCTTCATTATCACAAGTGCACTAGAGATGATCCTTATAATCCTATGTTTCGCCCTTACTTCGAAACCTTTGGACTCTAAGGTTCCCACAGAGATGAGATTCCTTATCAAATCTGGCACATAATGAACACTTGTTAAGGTTCTAATTGATCCATCATGATTTCTCAAACGAATTGAACCAATCCCATATGTGTCAAGAGGGGCATTATTTGCTGTGTAGACAACTCCACTTATTAGTTCTTTAAAATCAAAGAACCATTCTCTATTGGGGGTCATATGGTGGCCACAAGCTGAATCTAATAACCATGAACTAGAACAACTGGTTGATGGTGTAGCAGCAATTGAGAGATCTGAATCTGCATCATTACACTCAACTACATTTGACTTTAGGACAACCTTTCCCCTTTCAGGTTTGCCTTTATTCTTTAGCTTGGGAAAATCTTTCTTTCAGTGCCCTTTTTCTCAACAAAAGGCACATTGATCTTTGCTCAGTCTGGACTTTGACTTCGATCTTCCTCTCCTTCCTTTGTTCTGACTCTGCGAATGGCCTCTTACAACAAGAGCTTCTGCTTCTACACTTGTGTTTTCTTGCTTTTCTTTCTTTCTCAATTCATAACTATACAAGGCAGCAGTTGCTTCACTGAGAGACACATCAACCTTCCCATAAAGTAGAGTAGTTTCAAGATACTCAAACTCATCAGAAAGTGATCCCATCAACATCAGAGCCATATCTTCTTCTTTAAAAGCCACGTCCATATTCAACAGATCAGTCACTAGCTGATTAAAGCTAGT
>CATIWM010286422.1:0-19086 GCA_949671775.1 Mallotus repandus
ATAAATATGGCCTCTTGCAATGAGGTTTATGTACCAAAATAAAAAGAGTGAAGAAGAAGTGTAAGGAAGCAAAGCTTCCAATTGTGTGAGAGAGTTTGTGAGTTTAATTAAAGATTATTTGAGTGTTTTGTGTTTAACAGAGTGGGCCTTTGCTGCGGTTGAATTTCTTATAGGTAATGCGACAAGATTCACCTAAAGCTATTTAATGTAATATATATATTTTTAAATAATGACCATAGCAAGAACTTCAAGGATTTGAATAGTATGATGAAGAAGTATGTGAATTATACCACATTGTACTAGGAGGAAAAAATAATTACACATGGTTTTTTAATCAACTTCATAATATTCATAATATTAGTTGTCGAAAAATTTTTGTCATTTTTTTTAATTCTGTTAAAATTTAATTTAACCTATTTTTTTAGGCTTATAATTAATATTAAGTTTATTGTGTATTTTCAGGCTTATTTCTTTCAGCTTATTCTATTAAATTTGGTATCGGGAAAGCTATGTGTTTCAAGTCACTTCTTGAAAGGCTATACAACAGTACTAGAATTAGAACTAATAGCAATAGATGGGTCGAAAGCTGCAAGCCTCATTTGGCAGTTAGGTTGTTATTGGTGCTTATGTTAGTCTTGATCATGCTATTATGTGTGAGTGCAATCATGCTAAAGAAAGAGTTCAGCAGTGGCAGCAATGGGGTTCAATTGTGGCTGGCTTGCTTAGTTGGAGTCCCAGGTGTGTGGGTCAGGTGATTCTTGGCTTGGGTCAATGGATATCGATTAGGAAAAATAGGGCACATGAAATGGGTTCCTTTTGGGACTCTAATTGCCAATGTTTCTTGAGTTTGTGTTGCAGCAGCACTCTCCACTTTGAAGAGAAAAGTACGTTTTGAATAAACTGTTACTATAGCTAAATTTTTATAGTTTATTAAAGAGTAATGTTTCTGAGAAAGAAAGAAAACAATTTACATTCCTTGTCTTTTAGAATACAACAACCAATATATTTATACATGATGAATACAACGGATGGAAGGCCCAAAGAGGGAATATTGTGAGAGTCAAAGCAAGAATATTGCACGTGATTTATGGTTACAAATATGGACAGCCTTAGCTAAATATGGACAGCTGCTATAGCTGTTAGGGATTTATTTCCTAAAGTGGTTTTGTAGCCATTGGGAGTATTGCAGCTCTGTGGTGAGGAGTTGTGGGGTTGTGTGATCTATCACCCTCCTTCAAGCTGAAGGAAGCAACTGGGTGGACTCCAAGCTTGTTGCGAAAGAAGTGGAAAGGTTGTTTGGTAAGAGGCTTGGTGAAAATATCTGCAATTTCATGTGGAGATGGAATGTAGCAGATTATAAGGGCACCATCTGCTACTTTTTTTTGACAAAATGATAGTCAATTTCAATGTGTTTTGTTTTAGCATGGAATAAGGGTTAACTATCATGTGGAGTGCACTTTTGTTCTCGCAAAAGAGTTGTGGGGTGTCGTGAAGGGAGATGCCAATGTCTCACAGTAGAAACGTGATCCATACCATTTCTGCCATAGTTCTAGCCACAGCTCGATATTTGACCTTAGAGCTTGATCTAGACACAGTGTGTTATTTCTTTGATTACCAAGAGATGCAATTGGTTCTTAGGTAGATGCAATATCCTGATGTACTCCGTCTGGTGTTCGAGCATCCAGCCCAATCGGCATCGCAAACCCATATAATTTTCATGGACTTTGAGTTAGAAAAGTGAGTCCATAGTGCATTGTTCCTTTGAGGTATCGAAGTATCTGTTTAACTACCTTCATGTCACCTTTAGTGGGAGTTTACAACTTTTGACAGACTTTGTTAACTGCTTAAACAATGTCTGGGCGGGTATATGTCACATATTGAAGAGCTCCAACCAGACTGCAATATGTGGTGGCATCAATGAGCTTTGAATCTTGGGAAGTGGATTGAGTTTTAAGAGCCATGGGAGAGTTGATGTGAGTGCTATTAAGCTTTTTAGCTCGGTTAAGAAGGTTTTTAATGTAGTTTCCTTGGGAGAGAGTGATTCCGCCGGAAAAGTGATGAACTTCAAGGGCAAGGAAGTAGTGGATGTCACCAAGTCCTTTAAAGCAAATTCTGAACTGAGTTGCTTGATAAGTGAGTGAATATACTGGTCATCATTACCTGTAAGAATAATATCATCAACATGTATTAGCATGAGAATAGTGTTATAATCTAAATGAAATGTAAAAAGCGAGGGGTCAACTTTGCTTTAAGTAAAGCCAATGTAAATTAAAAATTTTGACAATCTATCAAACAAAGCACGTGGTGCTTGCTTGAGTCCATATATGAACTTATTTAATTTACAGATAAAATTTGGAAGTTTAGGATCGGTGTGCCCTGGGGGTTGCTCCATGTACACTGTTTCCTTGAGGTGACCAAGGAGAAAAGTATTTTTGACATCAAGCTACTGTATAGTCCAATTTGATGTGGTGGTGATAGCAAGAACCAGTTGAATGGTAGTGGGTCTCACAATAGGACTGAATGTTTCTTCATAGTTTAAGCCTTCAATTTGAGTGTACCCTTATGCTACTAGCCTAGGCTTATGGCATTTGATGGAACAATCTTCCTTGTATTTTATTTTGAAGATCCACTTTGAGCCAACAGCATTGACATGTGGAGGTCTGGGCACTAAGGACCACGTGTTATTAGTCTGCAAGGCTACCATTTCCTATTGCATGGCTTCTTGCCATACAGGAATGGATAAGGCTTGTTTATAAGTTTTAGGGATGAAAGTCATGGACGTAGCAAGGAGTGCTCTGTAAGTCTTTTTATCTCGTAAGCATTGAGTCTTCTTAGAGAGAGTCGGGTCCAATTCAGGGTAGTTTTTCAATTTGAGTCGAGTGACCATGTGGGATCCTTGTTGGTTTCCATTTGTGCCTGTATTTAAAAAATTGAGATCAATGTACAATCTATCACTTAAATCTGGAAATTCAGGAGTGAGAATAAGGGGCTAATCATTGTGAGCATCACTGTGGTTATTGAAAGAGATGTCATCGGATGACAGGTTTTCCATAAGGGCAGCATCGTTGTTTGTTGAGGTAGTGCCTGTGGTGCTGATGCTGTCACCGATGGCTAGTATATGAGTGTTGGTGGTGTCTTTTACAGTCAATAGAGATGCATGAACTAGTGCTAGTTGTTGGTTGAAGGGGGTGGTGGTGCGTTCAATAGAGTCTGGATGTAGCAGATTCTTATTTGATGGCACCATGAGGTCATTATTATTTGGTGGAAAAGCAGCTGAAGAACAGTTATTGTTTACTATGTGAAGGTGCTGTTGAGAGCTGGTGTCGGTGTTAAAGGTGAGAGGTGCTTGAATTGTATCAATTTTATTTGTATTTTCATTGTTCATGAGATGCCATTGATGAGTTGGTGCACATAGTACAAGTGGATGTCTTATGAAGCATTATACTAGCTTCTTTGTCAGTTGTGCCTTGCTTGTGATAATCATTTTATATTTCTTGGTTGTGTTTGTCCGTTTTGTCCAATCTAAGGGATCGGAATATGAAGTTACCTCTAGATTGGCCTGAGGCACAATTTCTTGTTATGGAGCAAAAGGAAATGTTGTTTCATCAAACACAACATGACTAGAAATGTAAATTTTATTCGTTAGTGGACATAAGCCTCTATAACCTTTATGAATAGTACTGTAACCAATAAAAACACAAGAATACATCCGTTTAGAGAATTTATTTTTGTTGTGATCTCTAAGGTAAGGGAAGCACCTGCAACCAAAGATTTTTAAACTTCCATAATAAGGGTCACGATTGAATAATTTATAATAAGGTGTTTGCATGTTAAAGGTTATTAAAAATATAGTAGTAAGGAAGGCATCTACCCATTATCGAAGTGGTACTTGTGCTTAAAACATTAGAGTAAGACCAGTCTCTACAATGTGACGGTGTTTCCTTTCGGCAACACCGTTTTGTTCAGGTGTATTAGGACAAGAATATTGATAATGAATGCCACAATTAGACAGATGTTTTTAAAAATCATGAGATGTAAATTCTCCACCACCATCACTTTGAATATTTCTTATTTTTCTTTCAAACATAATTTCAACTTCTTTTTGAGATTTCAAAAAATGTTCTAAGAAGTTAGATTTTTGTTTAAAGGGGAAAATCCATGTGTACCATGTGCAATCATTGACAATAACAACATAGCACTTAAAATGTTGACATGAGTTGATGGGAGCTGGTCCCCATAAGTCACAATGAATTTTATCCAAAGGAAATTTTGACATTTTATCAGACGGAGAAAAGGGAATTTTTGCAACTTTTTCCCATTTGATAACTAATACAAATACCTTTTTGTTTTTCCTAACTTGAAATATTAATTAAATTTTTGTTATGAATGAATTGTAAAATTTTTGAATAAGGATGCCCCATTCTCTTATGCTAGATAGATTATGAAGCATTCCGTTTGAAGGCTACGAAAGCTTCATGTTTTACATCATCCAAGATGTAAATTCCACCATGTTTAAGACCTTTAGCTAGGATTCTTCCCTGTGAAGACTTAACAAAAAATTTGTTAGGTGTAAATTCAATATTACAAGCATTGTCCTAGTTAGTTTTCCTACAGAAATGAGTATTGTAGTATTGCAGCTCTGTGGTGAGGAGTTGTGGGGCTATGTGATCTATCAAAACTAAGCTTTACTTACAGCCTTCTTTTTGGTATCAAAGCTGAACAAATGGTTTAACAACCTAGACTCTTACCATGGCTAAAAATATCTCTACCTCTCAATCAATTGTACCTTCCTCTACCTAATAATTCACCTTCATTATAGCTCTTCCTAACATAGCCCATCAACTTCCCATAAAACTCAACTCCATAAATTATCTCATATGGCAAGCTCAGCTCTTGCCTTTATTATATAGCTATGATTTAGCTAAACATATTGATGGATCAACTGAATCTCCTCCCAAAATAATTAATGATCAACCAAACCCTCTTTTTCATAATTGGTTCAAATAAGATCAACTAGTTCTTAGTTGGATCATTGGATCAATCTCATAAAATTTTGTTCCTCAAGTAGTTGGTGTTTCTTAAGCAAGAGAGGCTTTGACAAAGCTTGCTGCCTTTTATGCTGCTGGATCAAAATCACAGGTCTGAAATTTTAAAGCCGACTTCTACCAATTAAAGAAAGACCCAAGTGAAATAATAGCTCAGTATACACAAAGAGTAAAAAGCATGTTTGATCAACTTGCTGCTTTACGTCAACCAAATAGAGAAGATGATTTAGTTCAGGTTATCACCAATGGACTCGATATTGCCTATAGACCGTTTATTCGCTAACTTGAAAACCAACCAACCAATGTTTCCTTTGATGATTTATATGGTTTGCTACTTAGTGAAGAAACCAATTTACATTCCAAAGACTCCAAAATTGATACAGCCCCAGCAAAATGCTTCACTCCTCGTACTTCTTTATTTGGATGAGGACGTGGTGGTCGACATAATACCCAAGGTGGTAGAGGTGGAGGATGTCACCAATAAATTTTTCTTTCAATGGTAATCATTCTTAATAGTCTTTTAATCAGCAGTCATTTAATTCTCATCCATCATGAGCTTTGACCCATCCATCTTCATCTTCCACGGACATTATGCATCTCACTTGTTTCAACTGTAATGGTGTCGGTCACACATCAAAATTCTGCTTTTCTCCCAAGATGCACCAATTAACCAACACTCAAGGCCTCACTGCTCATCTCACTACAAACTCCACCAAACTCAATCCCAACACATGGATAATGGACACAGGAGCCACAAATCACATCACCCCTAACATCGACAACCTTAGCATTCACTCTGATTTCTCAGGAACTGATGGTGTTCAAATTGGCAATGGTAATACCCTCTCAATTTCACATATTGGAAACTCTCAGTTTATCTCTCAAAATAAACTTTTTCATTTACAAGATATTCTTCATGTTCCTCATAGTTGTGCTAATTTACTTTTTGTTTCTTCTTTCACTAATTCTAACAATATCTCTATTAAATTTTCCCCTTCTTCTTTTGTAACTAAGGATATCCCCACGAAGGAGGTTTTGATTTCAAGTCTGAATGATAGTGGACTTTATTCACTATTTCTTAATCCTATTCTGACTTCTCTATTGTCAAACTCATCGTAATCATTGTCTATATCACCACAAGCTCTATTTTGTTCACTTCAACAATGGCATGAACGTTTGGGCCATGCTTCTCTTCGGACTGTTTGCACTACTCTCCGCAATGGCAATATCTCAGTAAACAATTTATGTCATGCTTGTTCAGTCAGTAAAAGTCATAAATTACCTTTTCTAATTTCTACTTCTCATGTTAATAGTCCTCTAGATTTAATTTGTTCAAATTTATGGGGACCTATTCTAGTGTCTTCAATTCATGGTCACGACTATGATGTATTATTTTATGATCACTTTAGCAAATACTATTGGATTTATTTTCCTCATCATAAGTCTAAAGTTCTTAGCACATTTATTAAGTTTCATCATTTGGTTAAAAAATTCTTTAATCATTCTATTAAAGTTTTTCAATCAGACTGGGGTGGTTAGTTTCAAGCCTTGCAAAAATATTTATCTGACAATGGCAGCAGTCAACAAATTGCTTGTCTAAAAACATCCGAACAAAATGGTTGTGCTGAATGCAAACATCGGCACATTATTGAAACTGGTCTATCATTACTTCATCATTCTTATGTTCCCAATAAATATTGGACTTATGCTTTTGAGACTGCACTTTACTTTATTAATCGGTTGCCCACACCTCTTTTACACAATGTTTTTCCATTTTTTAAATTATTAAATTGTACTCGTGCTTATAATGATTTTAGAGTTTTTGGATGTTTTTGCTATCCATGGTTACGGCCATATACATCTAATAAATTCGAAGCTCAATCTTATCGCAGTGTTTTTCTAGGATATAGTAGAGTGCATGAGGGTTATTATTGTCTTGATCTTACTTCCAATAAAATTCTAATTTCTAGACATGTTGTATTTGATGAACAGGTATTCCCCTTTGTCGATGCTAACACTCCAAGTTTATGCGTTCAAGTCATAGATACCAATCCACCCGCTACAATCTTTCTACCATCATCCACATCACTTCCACCTTCTACTCCTCCTTCCTACCAAACTCAAACATCTACTAGTCCTAATCCTAAGACTTCTAATCCTATCACATTTCCTCCTTTAACCAATGTTGCACCCTTAAACTCTAATTCACTGAATTTTCTAAAATCTAACCCACTCGAACTTTAAAAATCTTATCCTCTAGTAATAACCTCTCCCAGCTCTCCAAGACTACCACTCATTGTTAAACTTACCCATATTCCTAAACCTCTATCTACCACTACTCATGTTGTCCAAAAAACTCACCCAATGACCACTCACTCTCCAACCGGTAACCTCAAACCTAAAATTCTTCTTACTATTGCACCTATTCCAGTTGAACCATCAACATATAAACAAGCATCACATTCTCTTGAATGGTTAAAAGCAATGAATGATGAGATGACTGCCCTTTATGCTAATGACAATTGGGACTTGGTACCCTTTGATCCTTCACAAAATCTAGTTGGTTGCAAGTGGGTCTATCATATCAAGCAAACTTCATATGGACAAATTGATAGATATAAAGCCCGTTTGGTGGCTGAGAGTTTTCATCAATGTCCTAGTGTTGATTTTCATGATACATATAGTCCAGTGGTAAACCCAGCAACCATTCATCTAGTTCTTTTGCTTGCTATCTCTTCCCTTTGGTGTATCAAACAACTAGATGTTTCCAATGCCTTTTTACATGGCAATTTAGAGGAAGATGTCTTCATGCAACAACCACCCGATTTTATTCATCCTCACTATTCAACACATGTTTGAAAATTAAAGAAATCACTGTATGGTCTCAAGCAAGCTCCACGAGAATGGTTTCGTTGCCTTTGTGATGCACTTCTCAAGATTAGTTTTCAAGGCTCCAAAAAAGACACATCTTTATTTTTTCTCAATGATAATGGTGTTTATATCTTCTGTTTGGTGTACATAGATGACATAATTTTAATAGCTAATTCATATACTCACATCCAATTTATTGTTTCCACTTTATAACAGAGCTTTGCCTTAAAGGATTTTAGTGAGCTTTCATATTTTCTCAGTATAAAAGCCCACCATAAATCTCAGGGGTTGTTGCTCATGCAAAGAAAATATACCTGTGACCTATTACACAAAGCAAATATGCATAAAGCTAATGGCATCTCTACACTATGTTGTTCTCAACTCAAATTATCTCTATCGGCTGGTCACACATTTCATGATCCCCATATTTATTGTAGTATCATAGGAGGTCTTCAATATCTTTCCTTTACAAGATCGGATATCTCCTATTTTTTTAATAAAGTTGCTCAGTTCATGCATTCTCCCACAGACGTTCACTGGATGGCAGTGAAACGCATTTTACGTTATCCCATACACACCTCTACTAATGGTCTTCTTCTATAACCATCTTCAAATTCCTAAATCCATGCATATTGTGATGTGAATTAGGGAGGGTCAATGGATGTTCATAAGTCCATGTCTGGTTTTTGTATTTCTATTGGCCAAAATTTAATTACTTGGGGGTCCAAGAGACAACGTACTGTAGCGCGCTCCTCTACAAAAGCTGAGTATCTGGCTATAGCTTCAACAACTGTTGAACTTCAATGGATCACTTCTCCTCTTGCTGAAATCGGCAGACCATCCTCCACTTTCCCAATTATTTAGTATGACAACTTGATTGCAACTTACTTAACAACCACACCCATTTTTCATACATGGTCGAAACATTTGGAAATTGACTTCCATTATGTTCATGATGAGGTTTAAAGAAACCTGCTTTAAGTGTGCCACATATCCATTTAAGACCATATTACAGATCACTTAATAAAATCTCTATCCAATGATGCTTTGCCTATCTTTGATACAAGTTGAACATTATTTCTCCCAATGCTCAACTTGCAGCAGGGTGATAAGGATAAATTATCTTCTTTGTTTATTTGACATTCAAGCCACTTTGTATTACTTTAGTTTATTGACATTCAAGCCACTTTGTATTACTTTAGTTAGGTTACCTATATTTGTTTGTTAGTGCTGCAAAGTTTACTTTAGTTAGGTTACCTATATTTGTTGTTTTGTTAGTCAATCATGTAACTCACTCCTGTATTTAAATATTTTGTTAACATAATACAAACTAAGCTTTACTTGCAGCCTTCTTTAGGGTTGATGTGGCAGCAACATAAGCAGAAGGGGCAATAGTGGATTTGGATTCAGTGGTGAGGTCTTCTTCCTCACAAAGAAGTAAACCATATAGCTCATCATATGTGACATCCTCAGGCAAATTGTCTAGAGAACGAATAAATGGTCTGTATGACGCACAAAGACCATTGAGTACAACCTGAACAAGATCCCCGTCCAAGATAGGATTATTAAGAGCAGTAAGTTGGTCAAAAATGGTCTTGGCTCTCTGTGTGTACTGCACTGTGGTTTCAGCTGGGTCTTGTGTATAACAGAAAAATCGGGATTTTAGCATTCTAGCCTGAGCTCTTAATCCAACAGCATAGGAGTTTGCAAGCTTCTCCCCTGCAGTATGAGCAGTCGTGGCAATGGTAGGGGTGTGCATTTGGTCGGTTTAGTCAATTTTGGGCCTTTTTTTATCGAACTGACCTAACTTAGAAAATCGAACCAACCAAAAAATTGAATTTTTTTAGAATAAAAATCTAATCGACCGAACAAACCAAATTTTTATAAATATAAATTATTTTTTATTGTATTAATATATTATTTAAAAATAAAAATAAAAAAATAAATGAAATTTTTGTTAATTCGGTTAACCAATTTTTTGAGTGTAAAAATCGAACCGAACCAAAAAATCAATTCGGTTCAAAAATTTCAAAAATATTATCTAACCAAACTGAACTAAATTGGGTCGGTTCAATTTTTAGTTCGGTCAACTCGGAAGGGTTGCACAAGGCAATGACCTAAGGGATGAAAGCTTCAGAAATTGATCCAACGATCCAACTCAAAACGAGTTGATCAGGGGTGTAATCGAGGCTCGGCATTCGGCTCATTAAAACATCGTTTGAGTTCGTTTATTAAATTAAACAAGCCGAGTCCAAATATAATTTTGAAGCTCAGAAGCTAAATGAGTTGACCCTGAGCATCTTGATACTCGGCTCATTTAAGCTCGTGAACAGGCTCGTGAAGTAAGGTCGAGAACAAACTCGTGAACAAGCTCACGAATAAACTCGAGAACAGGCTCATGAAGCAAGCTTGTGAACAGGCTCGCTAAGTAAGCTCGTGAATAGGCTCATTTACTATTTCATAAATTTAAATATTAGTATTAAGTAGTGCTATTTTTTAGGTATGATTTAAGGAAATTTTTTAAGTAATTTTGGTTTTTAGCTACTTTTATATTACTTTATTTTTATCACCTTAATATGAGAATGTATTTTATGTCTAAAGTGGCTATTAATAAAGAATATATACTTAAAAAAAACTATCAAAGGCATCGTAATATAAATTAAGTATGAATATTAAATAAATACAATATTAAATAAACTACATAATCTTAATATTATAAAATGATTTAGTATTATTTTATAATATTAATGTAGTATTAAATAGATATAACATTGGTTAAATTTGTTATCAAACAAATATAAAATTGTTATTATAAATTATAATTTAATTTGAATTATCTTATCACAAAAATATATAATTTTACTGTCATAACTAGATAATTTGTTCATAACTATAAAATTACGTAGTTTTGATTTATCCTAATTCAATAGAAATTCCACTTAACATATCTCATAAATAAATAATTTTTCTATAACCATAAAATTATATAATTTTCTCAAAACTATGTAGTTTTATTTAAAATTACGTAGTTTTGATTTAACATAATTCACTAAACATCACTTGAACTTGAACTTATTTCATTCATTCTCATTCACTTAACCTAATCTTAATGTTATAAAACGATTTAGTATTATTATTAAACAAAAATAAAATTCTTATGATAAATTATAATTTAATTTGAATTATCTCATCACATAAATATATAATTTTAATTTCATAAATAAATAACTTGTCCATAACTATAAAATTATATAGGTTTCTAAAAACTACATAGTTTTGATTTATCCTCATTCAATAAAAATCCCTCTTAATATTGATTTATCTTAATTCAATACAAATCCCTCTTAACATATCTTACAAATAAATAATTTGTTTATAACTATAAAATTATATAATTTTTTTCAAAACTATGTAGTTTTGATTTAACCTAATTCACTAAACATCACTCTTCACTTTAACCTATTTCAGTATTGCAAAGCAATTTAGCATTATAATATCAATTAACTATAAAATTACTAAATACGAAGTATTAATTAACTTCTCAGATCAATAACTACTAAGATTACTATAAGATTACTAGCTAGTAAGTATTAATTATAGCTAAAATACTTAGTGATTTTTTTCAATTAGTACTAGTGTAATGTTATTGATTTAACCTACGTAGTTTTGAATAATTTGTCAATAACCATAAAATTAGATAATTAAATCAAAACTAACCTACTTTACAAAACATCATTCTTCACTCTAACCTATTTCATTCATTCTCATTCACTTAACCTAATGTTAATGTTATAAAATGATTTAGTATTTGTAGGCGGTAGGGTCTAACGCATGCCCAAGTGTTTGGTGACCACGGAACTATGTAAGCTCGAGGCCCACTAGGAAATATATAATAGGCTTGTGGCTCATATTATAAATGAAGTAGCCACTCGGATGAAAACCAGGACACACTATACAGCAACTAGATTCTATGGATGTTCCCAAGGTTTGAAAACTGGGTATGGGCTTTTGGAATGCCCACCCAACCTTACGGTTGGCCTCCATATGTGTTTTGTATTTTATTACCTTTGATTATTAAACAATTTTCTTATTATCATTGAATTGCAGTCATTTTCATTTTTATATTTAAATCATATTTGCACATTAGTCCTTTTCATACGTAATAACCCAACACTTATTACAAGTAATTATAATAAATTTATAATCATACATTCAAATTAGAAGGGGAAAGGATTAAGGATTACAATCTTTTGATTATAAAAATAAAATAAACGGAAGATAAACCAAAATTAAACCCTCTAAAGAACTAATTAAGGAATCAAATATTCATTAATTGAAAATCATGATAAAATCCTACAATAAACAAAAGTTAGTTCTTTCTCACACAATAACGATTATTGCCTATAAAAGAAATCAAGTAAAATTTATACAAGATTGACATAAATACTCATTTAAACATAAATCAACACTTAGTTAAACCTAACATTATGGTAATTACATATAAAATTGAGGATATAACATGTAATAAATGCATGGAAAACTTGAATCATAGGAAACGAATGTTACAAATTCAAGTCAACTCGAGCTCAGCTCTGCTGGAGCGATGACACCTCTTTGATGAGGCGTTGCCTCCAGGCAAAAAGGGGACCTAATGTCACCTCAATACGAAGGGGCGATGCCTCTTTGAAGATGCATCGCCTCTTCAACAGAGATTCTACAAGCTACAAGTTTCTTAAGTCTTAAGAAAATCAAACTAGAGTCAAATAAACAAAGATTTACATCTAATACTAAGTATCTCATATATTCATGGCATGGATGTAACCTTAAATGCACAATAAACACCAAAACAAGCAATAAAACCAATAAATGAAGCTTTATGTAAAACAAGGAGTTTAAAACTTGAAAATAATGACTTTTACTGATTTAATCAGTTTCTGAGCTCTTAACTTAGCCCACAGAGCTTGTTTTGTTGCTTTAAATGATCTTAAATGCAATAACTTCTTCATTCTTCTTAGGAAAATGTATATTAAGCTAAGAGAACTCTACTTCCTCTTCTTTTCTCTCTTTTCTTTCTTTCTTTTTCTTTCGTTTCCTCAAGAACATTTTTTCCTTTTTAAAACTCAGCCTTTTTTCTCTCTAAAAAATTCCCCTCCCTCCAAAAACCAGCTCAAAACTCCTTAAGCTTCCCTCTATTTTCCTTTTCCATTTCCCAAAAATCCAAGCCAAATATCCACCTTGCATTTTTTTCATCATTGCTTCTCTCTTTCCAGCCTTATTCTTGCCTTAAAGGTCCCCATTCCATGCACAAATCTTCATATATATGATATGGTAGGTCCACCCTTGTTTAATGCAGCCATAAATAACAATTAATGCAACAGAGGTCGGCTACAAAGAGGCGCCGCCTCTTTGATGAGGTGTTGCCTCACCGATGCACAAGGGTGAAGAGGCGATTGCCTCTTCGCCCAGGCCTAGTTTAGGCCTTTGGGCCAAATGGGCTTTTGGACTTGAATTTGGTGTTTGGGTCTTGGTTTGGTGTTTTGGGCTCAACTAAGGGTTTTGGGCTTAAACTAGGTATTTTAAGCTCTCGTGTCCATTTCTAAAAAAAATTTTGGGCCTTCTTGCATTCAATTTTCATACTATCTCATCACTAGGCTTTTGTTACAGGTCGATCAAACTGAGGGTGTCCACAGTTTGCCCCTTAAGTTTTTTAAAAATTGAATTTCTGAAATCAATTATTTGAAAAATCAACATGCATAACAAATGCAGTAAACAACAAAAATGACGTATCTGACCTTTAAGCTTCGCTTGCATTGTCAGCCTCAGGAATTCAAACCCAAGAGGTCAAATTTTAAACTTACTAAAACAATCTTGAAATGTGATTTTGATCCTGGGGTTTTCCTGACTCGATCAGCCACTCATTAATATTTGAAATGTGATTCTTAGGTCTTTCTGACTTAAGAAGTCACATAGTAAAAAGATTGAAATGTGACCGTGATCCTCGGGATTTCTTGGCCCAATCAGCCACTCATTAATATTTAGATCGTGAATCTCAGGTCTTTCTTACTCGAGAAGTCACTTAGTAAAAAGATAAATGTGACTGTGATCCTCGGGTTTTCCTAGCCCAATCAGCCACTCATTAATATTTAGATCATGAATCTTAGGTCTTTCTGACTTGAGAAGTCACTCAATAAAAAGAAATGGATATGCACTGTAGGGATACAACCCGACTAGACACTCTTTGAACTGTGAACATTGGGGATACAACTTGACCAGTCACTTCTGAACTATGAACTTCGGGGATACAACTTGACCAGTCACTTCTGAACTTGTAAACTTTAGGTATACAACCCAACCAGTCATTTCTGAACCCGTGAACTTCAGAGATACAATCCGACCAGTCACTTCTGAACTCATGAACTTCAGGGATACAACCCGACCAGTCACTTCTGAACCTGTGAACTTCGGGGATACAACCCGGCAAGTCATTTCTGAACCGGTGAACTTCGAGAATACAACCCGACCAATCACTTCTTAGCTAATTCTTTGATCAGAATCATTAACTCCATAATATCAACTTTAGGGTACACCCAAGAAATGAAAAATAACAAGAATTTTCCTCTCCTTTTCCTTTTCATTCATTCATTTTTTTTAGTGGGCTCCATTAGGGAATACACACCTGATGGGCCATCAGCCCTGGAGCACATACCTGGCAAAGCACTCTCTTGTCTCAATCAAATTCTTTTATTAAGTTGTCTGGCTCACTTTCCTTTCTTTCCTATAAATACCTTCTTTCATTTTTAAAAAGATTCACTTTTGTGCTTTTTACTTTTCTTTCAAATTCTCTTTTCACTTTCTCAAATTCTCATTGACAAGGATGCTGCATGAACCCCAGATTTGCCAGCATGGGACCAGGTATCACCTACAGTGCATCTCGCATGAAACTTTGGTCTTAACATCGGAGACGAGATACCCCTTCTGGCAAATGTGCGATCCCAAATCTGTGGATTGGCTATAGGGGAGGTTAGTACCCAATTTCTTTGATTTTTTCTGCCAATAGGATTGGAAAACATTAGGTAATGCTTTTAAATGTGTATTTCCCACTTTAGCTGAAAGAAAATTCAATTAAATGAATAAAATTATGAATTTTAAAATTTTATGTCAGATTGCTGACACGAAGAGGCATCGCCTCTTCGATGGGGAAATCACCTCTTCAAAGAGGTGATCACCTTCTGGCGAAGAGGCAGTCAGCTCTTTGTGTTAAAGTGACAAACAAAGAGGCGATTGCCCCCTTACGAAGAGGTGATGCCCCTACAAAGGGGCGATAGCCTTTATGCATAGAGACGGTCACCTCTTTGACAGTAATCTATAATTTTCTCTGTATTTTATGTGCATAATTGAGAATTCAACTCCTATGAAGATTGACTCCATCAAGAGCTACTATACACATGCTAGGGTGGAGGCTGCTACCACTGGCTGCCAAATTGATCAAGTAGTGAGATCCTTTCTCATCTACCTCCTTGGGACTACACTTTTTGCTGACATAGTGAGCTCTATTGATTTGATGTTCGTGATGCCACTGAGAGATCTCGATCTAGTGGCCACATATTATTGGGGTAGTTGCACTTTGGCGTATCTGTATTGGAGTATGGATGAGACTGTTCAAGGAACCAAATGGTTCAAGGAACCAAATGGTTCAAGGAACCAAATGGTTCTACGATTTCTGGCATGCTGTCCTGGTATTTTCTTTTCTCTCTTCTCTTTTCTTAGGTTTACTTTGAACATTATTATTTATTAACCATTTTCCTCTTTCTTTTGCAGGATTGGGCTTTGGAATTAGAGTTAATTATCAGGATATCTCGTATTCGTGATGCTCATTTCCCTGTTATGGCAAGATAGGGCCCCAGTCAAGCATGGAGGAAGCCTATTGCTCCCGTGCACATCCACCATGAGCGCCTGAACACCCTGACATCTGATGAGGTATGTACCTGCAAATATAATCATAATTAGTGAACTGTTTATTAATCAAGTTCCTTCACTTACCTGTTTGCTTTTGTAGCTACGTCGAGACTTGTGGGGCCCTTAGGCTGGATGGTCTCAGGCCATGATTCGCTTGAGACCATTGTCTAATAATAGGGTACTACTCTGAGGACATGGCTGCAGGGTTTGGTACCTTAGCAAGAGGATCCACTGGTGGCGCATGGACGCTCAGGTAAGATGGCCACCACTTGCCCGTCCTCACGAGATTTTTTAGGGACATTTACTGGAGGGTGAGGAGCTTGATTAGGCCTACGAGGGGGATGATGCAGGAGATCATTGTGAGAGGAGGAAGTCTCGATATGTGGACTTCGCAAAAGTTCATCTCCTATAGAGGGTGCCTTTATCTGGATCCACATCACAGGTAAGCAAATAATTCTATGAGGACTACAATTCTACATTTTCATCCGCAAATGTCCTTTTTTTTTACTTAATTAAAATTTTTATTTTTAGGTGCCAGCTAGAGCACCAATCATCCGTACTAGGTCTACTGCACAAGAACGGCCTCCCCAGCGCCCATGTACTGTACCCAGTGGTAAGGGTAGTTTGACCAGTGCACCACCTTCTAAGGGTTCCTCTAGTTCTAACTCGCAGACTGTGGATGGTAGGCTTGCTGCTCCTCTTGACTTGATGACCCAGTGTTGGGTGCCTTCGGGCGAGCTTTCTCGTCAGTTTTTGAGATTGGATGAGACTCTATAGCTAGTGTTCATCCCAGAGGCTTCTACACATGTAAGTTCTCTTTCCTTTGAAATCCTGTTCTTAAACTCTCTTAATATAGGGTTAGTTTTAATAAGTCATTACTTGTACAGCTACCTTGAGACCAAAGACAGTACATGTACAGAGTGATCGAGGCTCAAAGAAACTTTCTGATGAGCATCACGCAGAAGTAGAAGGTAATGATAGTGTCTTATGCCTAAATGTATGCATGCTTTATGGTTTTTTACCTTTCATTTTACTTTGATAGGATCGAGATGATGCTAGTCAGGCCAGGATCACTGCTCTAAAGCACCAGCTAGCTGCCCTACAGGTGGAGGGTGATGATGAGAGCAGTGAAGGAGAGGAGGAGGACCAGACTGGAGAGGAGGAGCCTACTGATTAGCCCATTAGAGAGGGCAGCAATGGCAACAAGGATGATTTGGCTGATGATCCTACTGATGACCCTGCTGATGAGGGAGATGACAAGCCTGGAGATGACGAGTTGAGGACTGCCTTAGATTTGGAACATTGGCAAGAACCCTCTCTTAGAGTTTTGCATACTAAACCTACTCGGTACCTTGTCAATGTAAGTGCTTTGACTTAGGCCAATAAGCCTTTTAAATCTATCTCTATAGATTTTAATGCCTAAAATATAGGCAGCTTTGCCTAAATCTTTCATTGAGAAATAATTTCCTAACCATGATTTAATATTTTGTAAAGTAGGAATATCATTTCCAATGAGTAATATGTCATCAACATATAGCACGAGAAAAACCATTGCACTCCCGCTAACTTTCTTGTAAACACAAGGTTCATCTTCATTCTTGATCCATCCAAACTCTTTGACTGCGTCAACAAAACAAAGATTCCAACCCTAAGAAGCTTGCTTCAATCCATAAATGGATCTTTGAAGCTTGCAAACCTTTCTAGAATTCTTAGGATTAACAAAACCCTCTGGATGTGTCATGTACACATCCTCCATGAGGTTTCCATTAAGAAATGTTGTTTTCACATCCATTTGCCATATCTCATAATCATAGTATACAGTTATGGCAAGGAGAATTTGAATGGACTTAAGCATAGTAACTGGTGAAAAAGTTTCATCATAGTCTATACCATGTGTTTGCTTAAAACCTTTTGCAACCAGTCATGCTTTAAAGGTATGCACATTGCCATCCATGTCAGTTTTCTTTTTGAAAACCCATTTTCACCCAATAGTTTTTAAGCCTTCAGGTGGATCAATCAAAGTCCATACTTGATTATCATACATGGATTGCATTTCTAATTTCATGGCTTTTAACCATTTCTCAAAGTTTGTACTATTCATGACCTCTTAGTAGGTTGTGGGCTCACTTTAATCCACAATCATCACATCATTATTATCCATTATGAGAAGTCCATATCTCTCAAAATTATGATGTGTCCTACCAGACTGTCTAAGACCTTGTGGTACTTGTGTAGATTCAACAATTACTTGTTAATCTAATTGAGGTTCCATTTGTGGTACAATGCTATTTTGTGGTTCTTGAATTTCTTCAAGTTGTACTTTACTCCCACTGGTTCCTTTGGAAATGTACTCTCTTTCCAAAAAGATACCATTCTTAGTAACAAACACTTTGTTTTCAGAAGCATTATAAAAGTAATATCCTTTTGTTTCCTTAGGATATCCCATAAATAGGCATTTTTCTCATTTGGGTGCTAATGTATCTGAAATTTGACGCTTGACATAAGCCTTACAGCCCCAAATCTTCAGAAAAGACAAATTAGGAGATTTCCCAGTCTATATCTCATATGGTGTCTTTTCAACTGCCTTTGGTGGAACTTTGTTTAAAAGGAATGTAGCAGTTTCTAAAGCATACCCCCAAAAGGATATTCCACAATCTCTAAGATGATCAATAAATTCTTGGCTTAAATATTCACCACCTTGATCAGATCTTAGTGTTTCAATATTCTTGCCAAGTTTATTTTATACTTCATTTTTGAAAATTTTGAACATTTCAAAAGATTCAGATTTTTGTTTCATTAGATAGACATTGCCATATCTACTGAAATCATATGTGAAAGTAATAAAAGAACTGATAACCTTCTCTAGCAGTAGAACCTAATGGACCGTATGCATCATAATGTATAAGGCCCAATCAGTCATTAGCCCTCTCACTATGTCCAGTAAAAGGTGTCTTAGTCATTTTTCCTAACAAACAAGATTCACAAGTTTTAAATGATTCAAAATCATATGAATTCAAAAGCCCATATTGGTGGAGCTTTGATATGCATTTCTCATTTATGTAGCCTAAACGACAATGCCAAAGATAGGTTATATTTAAATCATTAGATTTAAATTTCTTTGTATTAATGTTATAGATGGACTTTTCATTTCTATCTTCTATGTTTAAAACATAAAGACCATGATTTCGTGGAGCATATCCATAGAAAATGTTAT
>CATIWM010286464.1:0-11885 GCA_949671775.1 Mallotus repandus
ATGCTATAGAATCATATGATGCTTTAACAAAATTAATATATGACGGTGATGAGGGAGTCATTCCATTTTTGTATCCAATTCCATAAGTATCTCCATGAAATTTTTGAGAGTCAAGAAGACTATATAAAGTTTCTTTTCCCTTTTAAAATTTAGAAATGGAATTCTTTAACTCTAAGACTTCTTTAGAAAGTTTATGATTTTCATTATTTGCTTTCTTAAGTTGGTCTCTCAAAGAATTTGAGCATTCTAAATCACTTGCAAATTTTTCATTTGTTTAACAAGTTTAGAAAAATCAATTTTCAAGTTTTCAAATTCCTCAGATAAGCTAGTAAACTTATACTAGTAAAACTTTTTCCTAGCAAGTAAGCTAGTATATTTATGCATGATTTTGCTCAAAATAGTGCTCCCATCATCATCATCATCATCATCATCATCATCATCATTATCATTATAATATTCACAATCATCACAAGATGAGTTAGAAATGGATGGTAACTCTTTTTCATTTTCAAGAGCCACGAAGCAAAGGTTGGCCACTTCTTCTTGTTCCTCTTCCTTTTCAGATTCGGAGGAGTCGTCCCAAGTAGCTTTGAAGGCCTTCTTTCTAACCTTTGCTCCTTTGTTCTTAAATTTGAGTTTGGGGCACTCACTTCGGATGTGACCCAGTTTCTTGCATTCATAGCAAGTAACTTCTTTTGTTTTCTTCTTACCATCTCCTTCATACTTCTTGTTGAAGTCTCTTGTTCTTGAGGTATGTTTCTTTCTCAAGAACTTTTTGAAGCTTCTAGTGAGCATGGAAACTTCATCATCTTCATCACTAGAACCTTCGTTATTTTCTTCTTCACTTTCTTCTTGTGAAGCCTTTAGTGCTATGTTCTTTTTCTTTTCCTCCTCTTCTTGCCGTTCACCTCTTTGCTTTATTGTAAGCTCATGGGTAAGAAGCTTTCTAATAAGCACATCGGTTGAAAGAGTGGCAAGATCTTGAGCTTCCTCAATCGAAGTAACTCGAGATTCCCAATCCTTCTTAGGTAGGATTCTTAGAATCTTGTTGTTTACTTCCTCATTAGTGAAATCTTTACCAAGTTTCTTGAGGGTGGTGACAAGAGCATTGAGGCGATTTGTCATTTCGGTGATTAATTCTTGAGGCTTCATTTTGAAGAGTTCATACTCATACATGTGGAGTTGAACCTTCTTGCTTCTTACTTGAACATTTCCTTCATAATGATTTTCCAAGGTTTCCCACATTTCCTTGGCCTTAGTGCAATGTTGAAGCTTGCCTCCTTCTTCTCTTGAGATTGAAGAGACTAGAGTGATCATAGCCTTTTTGTTTTTATGATTCCCTTTTTGTTGAATGATGTTCCAATCATCTCTTGAAATTTCAGTAATCACACCATCAATTATAGCTTTGGGTGATTCCCAACCTTTTTGGACAATGTCCCAAAATTTGATGGAGTCAAAATCAAGATAGACCTCCATTTTGAACTTCCAATGAGGATAATCGCTACCATCAATGAATGGTCTAAGAGAAGAGATGTTTTCACTCCCCATGATCTTGTATTCTAGCAATGAAGTTCCTAAAATTTAAGCTCTGATACCAAATGAAAATGCCCTAGAGGGGGGGGGGGGGTAAAGAGGGCTATTGAACAAAAATCAAAACTTAAAAATAAATAAGCAAAAATGAAAGAATGTTGAGAAAGAAGAATGATGAACATAAGTATTTAAAGTTCGGATTCTAAACAATCCTACGTCTCCACCTAACTTATCCCCAAGTTAGGATTTTGAATCACCACAATCTATTCCCTTAGATTAATTTTTACAACTTGAGTTTTAGGCTCAACTCAAACCTTACAACTTGAGTTTTCAAGGCTCACTCAAAAACTGATTCACTAGTGTTTTGAAGGCTTACACTAAAACCAAATTCCCAAGTGTTTTAATGGCTAAACACTTAAACCAATTCCTTTAGAATAGAACCTCACTTTCCTTTTCTTTAACCCCAGAAAATAGAAGAATACAAATTTCTATTCTAACACTCACCAAACTCTCACAAGAGTTTATCAAATACAAGAATGAATTAAAGAGAATTTTGAGCTTTAATTGAATGCTTGAGAATGTGTAAATGAAAAACAAGTTTCTTAACCTCTAAATGATCTTCAGAGGTTGTATTTATAGTTGAGCAATCCAATTATAGCTGTTAGAAATAATAATTTTGTTTCCAACAAATTCAAACTTCATTTGGATGAAATTTAGACTTTTAGCATGCAAAACACTGGTTCCGGTTGTGATCACCCTGATATCGGTCGAGATATTAAAAAATATGTCCGTTATAGCCATTATGTTTGAAGACAGCCTTGATCCTTATTATTATTGACCTGATCCCGGTTGGGATCACACTTGTCCCAGTTGGGACATTGGCCCAGGATATGTTCTGGATAAAATCTTCAATTTGATGCAATTTTGGTCTCGGTTAGGACTTGCATGGTCCCGATCGGGATGATGACTTTTGACATTAAATAAGATCAAATCAACCTTAGTTTTCTGCATTAAAGTTGTATGTATTTGTCTTATCTTTCCATAGCACTTTGAATCACTTCAATTGAACATCTATAGGTCAGGTTATTGTTGAAATACTGAGAGCTACTCATATTGAAATGAAAACTACATATGCTGAATTTAACTGAGGATTTCTAGACCCAAATGAATTCAGATTTTGACAAGTAAGATCAATTTGGAAATCTTTTGATGTCTATTTCAAATGTTAAGAAGACAACTTTCTTATTTAAAAAGTATAAGACTTCCGAAATCTTCCTAGAATCCTGAAGGTTGATTTAGCCGAAAAGCATGCTTAGCTTCATTTTGATTTCCATTATAGTCCTAGCTTATACACAATTAAACAAACATTTTAAATGCTCAAAATCAATTTTTTTAAGATCAAAATCAAGATTGATTATTGCTAAGGTCAACAATTTGGTTTCACCTCTAGTCCTCATGATTATGCTTTATTTATTCACTGTACTAATAAGGGTATTGTTCTTTTATTACTGTATATGGATGATATGATCATTATAGGTAATGACTCTATGGCCATTTGTGACTTACAAAACTATCTCAGTCAATATTTTGTGATGAAAGATTTGGGGTCACTCAGTTAATTCCTTTGTCTTGAAGTTTCTTCTGGTTCTGATGGCTACTATTTGTCTCAAGCCGAATATGCTTCTGATTTGCTTTCTAGATCTTGTATCACTGATTCTAGTACTGCATCGATACCATTGGATACTAATTCAAGTTAACTCCATTTGCACGCCTCTTCCTGATCCCATATTATATCGGTAACTTGTTGGTAGTCTCGTTTATCTTATAGTGACTCGTCCTGACATTATCTATGCTATGCACATGGTTAGTCAGTTTATGGCTGCTCCTCACACTACTCACTTTACTACTGTTCTTCACATCCTATGGTATGTTAAAGGCACTCTTCTTCATGGCCTTCATTTCTCAGCTCATTCCTCACTAATATTGTCTGGATACTTTGATGCTGATTAGGCTGGTGATCCTACTGATTGTCGTACCACAACTGGTTACTGTTTCTTCTTGGGTGACTCTCTCATTTCATGGTGAAGTAAAAAGCAAACAGTCACATCTCGATCTAGCACAGAATCTAAATATCGAGCGCTAGCTGATGCTACTTCGGAATTGATTTGGCTTCATTGGTTACTTGAGGATATGCCACACTCCTCTCCTACTATTTTGTATTATGATAATCGAAGTGCCAATCAAATTGCTCATAATGATGTTTTTCATGAACGAACCAAACACATTGAGAATGATTATCATTTCGTTCGTCAACATCTTCAGTGTGGTACTTGACAACTTTTTTCTATTTCATCTGCAGATCAGACAGCTGATATTTTTATTGAAGCTCATCTTCCTAGACGATTTAATTTTTTACTTAGCAAACTCAAATTGGTCTCTACTATCCCACCTTGAGTTTGAGTGGGGTGTCAATATGCACATAATTTTAGCCTTAAAGTATGTCATAAAGTATTCCATATTTTATGCCTTAAAGTTGGCCTTAAAATATGCCATATTTTATGGCTTTATATTTTTATATTTAGATTTATTCTCTCTTATGTCTATATAGGTTCATATTCTCTTGAACAAAAACAACGAAATGAATACAATAGCCATTCATTAAAACAATTTATGAAGGTTTTGTATAATTTAATTCATATATTTATGCAATTATAAATTGCAAATAATATATTTTTAAATAAATAATTAAATAATTTTAATCAATCAAAACTATAAATTCATTTATTATTTACCTTTAAAATTTTATGCATACCCAATTTGGTTTCATACCTAAAAGAAATATCCTCTTAAATCAATCATGGATAAACTATTGTTTAATAAAAAATAAAGTTATAATAATAAAAGTAACATATGTCATATATTAGCATGAAAAATTACTTTTATTAGTCACTAATACCTTAAAATTTATAAAAATAACTCCTTAAAATTTATGAAAGTAACAAATATTTGCTTGTATAAATTATGAATTACATATCTTGTTTCAAAAAAAATTATGAATTACATGTCATTTGCCACGTCAACCTTATTTGCTACATCAACAACTCCACATGCCAAATGCAAGTTGGATAAACAAGAAATTGGCGTTTTAGCGACGGATTTTTCCGTCGCTAAAATAGAAACATCCGCCGCGCTAAACCTCTAAGTGATGGATTTTGCAACGGATTTTCATCCATCGCTATTTTTAGCGTAGGAATTTGAATTTTCGTTGTTAAATTAGCGATAGAATTACAAAATTCGTAGCTAATTTAGCAACGAATTTTCAAAATCCGTAGCTAATTTAAGAACGGATTTCCAAAATCTGTCGCTAAATTTTGCTAAAACACAAAATTTTTATTAAATTCAATTTTTATGGATTTTATGATATTCAATTTTTTTATTTTATAATAATAAATTTTAAGACATTAAAATATATAAAGTATACATTTATTACAAAATAACTATAAATTCAATACATTGTTGAAAAAAAAATCCTTACAAATAAGTTAAGTTCACTATTATCTTTATTAAAATAAAAAAAACTAAAAATAATAATTATTTCTAATGATCTAGTGTAAATCTAAAAAATATCAGTACCTAACAATAACACAAAAAAGAAGTGAAAGGCTAGCACTATAGTGTCAATGTATTTTATATTTCTACAACAAAAATTCATTTAATTCTAATTTTAATGTCATCTTCAAAGAAGCGTTCTTTAGCTGATTGAATGAACATTTGCACGATAAAACCAAGGAAAAATCCTATATATGATATTATATAATATTATAAATTAGATCCATTATTTACAATCAACAATTGTATGTACAGGCAGCAGGTTTCAAAGCCGGGGGGCCATGTCAATATCGAATTAGTTATTAAACTAAGCAAGAAAAATTTCAATTCGTTCTCAAACCTACTATGACAAGGAAGTCAAATATAAAACCAAAAACCTTGTACCACATATTAAAAAAAAATCAAATTTATATGCATTGATTAATTAAATTAAGTCCTATTGTAGAATTAAACAAATTCCCAATTCGATTAAGATATAGACTTGTGCATCTCAAATATTCCACTAATGAAAGAAGACCAAAACATATATAATTAATTAGATGATAAGCAGACTGAAGAGAGACCGTGCGAATAAAGCATATCAACATAGTTCTCCACCCTCATTTTTGAACCTAACAGATAGGTCCATTCATCATCTTCTTATCAAGATGAATAAATGTAGAAATTCCAAACATAAAAGTTAGCAAGGTGGTTGCATATCTCAAAGTCATTTCGGCTATTTATATTCACATGAAACCAAGTAGCAATCTAATGTGAAATGGCTATCATATCTTGACAGCCAACATGTCAAAATGTTTACACTTTGTCACCTGAAGTGGTCATCTGAAACTCTATGCATCCTTTTCAAGAATGCACCAAAAGTCACCTACGGAAATAGACTTCAAATCTAGTGTTAAGCACAGAAGAGACCACTCTTCTGTAGTTCAACAAAACTGCATGCCAAAGGCTCAGATTTCTATTTCATTCTCATCTGTTTCAAGCAGCCGATGCAGAACCATGAACCCATTTTCATTTACAACAAAACAATCAATAGAAATTGTTATCCTCAAATCTCCAAGAACAGTAAGTGTTCAATTCCGATCAAATGAGCTTATCCAAACTCATCAAGTGCCACGCACACCAATCAGGTAAAAAATAAAAATAAAAACTTTTGGCCTATCAAATGTTGGAAAAATATTAAAATCCAATTAATATATTATTAAATTAAAAATATTTTAAAAATATAAATGTGACCTATCAAATGTTGTATAATAAATTCAATATAAGATATTTTTAAATTTAATTAAGAAAAGTTTCATTAATTGTAAAAAAAAATTAATTATAAAAATTTGAAAAAATAATATTAATATGTAAACTAAAATATTTTTAAAAATAAAATGAACAATTTATCATACTTTTATTGAATCGAAGCTGGAAAATTTAAAATATAATATAAATAATTTAAAATTTAGTAAAAAAAATATTGAAAGCGACAAAATGCCAAATTAGCGATGGATTTTGAAATCCGTCACTAATTTTTTAATATATTTTTTTTGAGAATTTAATCTATTAAATTTCCAAAAAAAAAATAAAGTGAATATTAGCCTATCAAATGTTGTAAAAATATTTAAATTAAATTAATATATTATTAAAATAACAATATTTTTAAAATATAAATGTGGCATATCAAATGTTCTATAATAAATTCAATATAGAATATTTTTAAATTAAATTAAGAAAAGTTTCATTAATTGTAAGAAATAGGTAATTATAAAAATTTGAGAAAAATAATATTAATATGTAAACTAGAATATTTTTAAAAATAAAATGAATTAAATGAACAATTTATCATATTTTTATTGAATCGAAACTTAAAAAATTTAAAAAGAATATAAATAGTTTAAAATTTGGTAAAAAGAATTATTGAAAACTTAGCTTGCTAAATTAGCGACAGAATGTCATTTCCGTCACTAATTTAGCGACAAATTTTAAAATCCGTTGCTAATTTTTCAACATTTTTTTTTTGAGAATTTAATCTATTAAATTTAAAAAAATAAATAATTTGAATATTGGCCTATCAAATGTTGTAAAAATATCAAAATAAAATTAATATATTATTAAAGTAAAAATATTTTAAAAACATAAATGTGGCCTATCAAATGTTATATAATAAATTCAATATAAGATATTTTTAAATTGAATTAAGAAAATTTTCATTAATTATAAGAAAAAGGTAATTATAAAAATTTAGGAAAAATAATATTAATATGTAAACTATAATACTTTTTAAAAATAAAATGAATTAAATAAACAATTTATCATACTTTTATTGAATCGAAGCTTGAAAATTTTAAAAAGAATATAAATAATTTAAAATTTAGTAAAAAAAATATTAAAAACTTAATGACGGAATTCAGTTTTCGTCGCTAATTCCACGACATATTGATATTTTTGTCTCTAATTTAGCCATGAATTTTGATTTTCATTGCTATTTTTGTGATGGAATTTAATTTCGTCACTAAATTGCTATTTTTTTTGTAGTGAGAAACAAGTCAAATAATTGATTATATAAATTAATACAATTTAAATAATAAAATAACTTATCAAATTAATCTTTAGTTGAAGATAATTATGCCGTTTTCCCTTAAAATAATTGTACTAGTGATAAAAAAAATCACTTCACTGGTAGCAACCGTAATATTTTTTCCTCATCGAAAACACAAAAACCATAATATATATATATATATATATATGGCAATTAAATTCAAAATTGCTCTGAAACTATCTTCTTATGATAGAAATATGGTGATATGCTTCAAGTTGGGACAATTTTGACATCCTATTAAAACGGTGACAATTAACCAAAGATTTTATTGAGAATGGTGGATTTTCATATAATTGTCAGTGAATAATATCAATATAATCATCAATATATTAATTAAATATTTGATTCCATCCCCTCTTTCTCACCCCATTAGGATAGCCAATTTAATACTTGTACTATTGATAAAAAAATAAGTATTTGAAAATATGTGCTTAAATATAATGAGCTATTATTAAAAATCAAGACAAAAATTACTTAATTTTCAAAAAATTCGTCGGCATACTTGTAGAAAGGTTACAATAAGTAAAATATTTATTAAGAATAGCAATTTCTCATTTTGAGAATAGCAATTTTTCGTATGATTATCAACGAATAATATCAATATGATCAATTGAACTATTTAAAAGAAACACTATTAAACTTAATGAGTTATTGTTAATTTTGGAAAAATTCATTGCTATGTGTAAGTTTACTGCTAGGAATAGGATAAATTTTACAATGATTCTAGCCTTTGATGAATTGGAAGACCAAACCAATATATCAAGTCATCTAAGGTTCATTTATATGCTATTAGGTTTTAATTTTTATCACTTTAATTAAAATTTTAATTTTTATTGGTTTGACCTTTCAACTTATCAAATGTCAGAATCACTATATAATGTCTCTAGGAATAGACCGGTAGTAAAAATTAGCGGCCAAATGCATACTTTCATCCTCAATTTTATCACTTTAACATATATTACTTTTAAATTTTTATTTTAATCTATTACTTTTTAATTTTTATTTTAATCTATTACTTGTTTCAATTTTTATTTTGAATCAACTTGACTCCTAAAATTAATTCAGTTTGTTTATTTAACTCATAAATCGTCAGAGTGGACAAAAAGCATAGAACCATGCATTAGTAAGCACCTAAATCTAAAAAATATGATAACATGTGCAAATAATGTAACTAAATGGAACAATATACATGAGGAAGGGATTAAATTGTAATTTGAAAAATTACATGCAAACTCATATTGTTCCCTCTTTCCAACACCTATTTGAACTACCTTATGCCACTATCCAAATCACCATATTTTTCACTCATTTGCCATTGATAGACTAAATCTATCATTTTGAGATACGATATCACTTAAAAAAAAAAGTATATCCTCTTGTTTTCCTAAATTATAACAAATTAAAATCACCGAAATTGTATTATCAAATACGTATCATCAACATCCATAACTTCGAATTTAGTAGCAGAGATTTAAATCATTCACAAAAACAAAATCAATTGGAAAAAAAACAATAAACCAATTTACCTAGTTATTTTTAAGAATTAGATTAAAAATTACTCATTTTTCTAGCCACAAATTAGAGACTTAGAGTCACATAAACAAATTCAAATTATATATATAAAAAAAAAACAAACACGAAGAAGAAAAAACCCTAAAAATTACTGTCTTAGAGAGATCATTTTATAATGTCACCAATAAAATCATAACTTGAAAAAAAAACTTTATTTTTAATTAATACTTGTGAACAGTAATCAAAGACATTCTAGCCAGAAGCCTCGAATCTAAATCAATCTACAATTACAACTATCTTTTTCTTGTGTCTTTAATTTTCTATTATTAGGTTCCAATCTTAATGTAAACTTCTTTTAAGTAAAGAAAAAACTTGACGAAAGGATTCTCATATATGCTGAAACTCTTTCTCCATTATATGTCTGCTTAAATAAAAAGAAGAAGAAGCAAAAGCCAAAAAACTAAAACGAATAACTTTTTGTCTTGATGCAAATAACAAGGGTAGGTGAAACAGCTAAATCAAAGAGAGCATCAGAAGCACCATCATCATTAAGAAGAATCTTTGCAATAACTTTGAAGATGAATTCAAACCTTTCGAGATTTTTAGACATTTAGAAATTTGGGTTGTAAACGATAGCAGAGATAAACAAAAAAAATTGATAATACTGTAAACTGAAATTTTTGTTGAGTTGAACAATTAAAACAGTAAAATTTAAAGTTTAAAGGTAGTGAGGTGAAATAGATTAAAACGGTAAAGTTCAAAGGTAAAAATATTATAAATTACATCATGTACCCCTGTTTATATTGCAAATTGGACTAGGATTCTATTACATGTGTGAATCTTTTATTTAACACTTTTTCTAACACACTTTTCTTCTTCTTCTTCTTTTATGTACTTTTCTCTTCTCCTCTTGCTTTTTCTCTTCTTCGGTCATGATCCCTCCCTTCTTTTTTGCACTTTATTTTTTTCTGTACTTTATTTATTTTAGATTAGTGGCTTTCTCTTTTTCTTCTTCATAAGAAAAGGATTTATCTGAAGTGCTTCAAAACCTGAAATCATAACTTGAGCTAGAGAGGGAGAATTTGCGAAAGTTACACATGTTCTTCTAAAATTCGACAGTTGCTTGATACTTCTTCTTCTTCTTCTTATTTTTATTCTTCTTCTTCTTCTTCTTTTTATATTTTTTAGATTGGATTTTGACTGTAAATTATTTTGTTGTATTTGTTTATTTTGTGCATATAAATTCATTAGTTAATTTAGAGATTTATGTATTATTGATTGGAGGTTCATGTCTAATTAAATAAAAATTAAATTGAATGTGAAAATGCAGACGACGGTCAATAAAAATGCAGGTGAAGGTCAATGAACCTATTGCAAATTCATTGATCTTCACCTATATGTTCATTAAACCTACAAATAAAAGTCAATAAACCTGTAACGGACTCATTAATTTTGACATGCAAATCATTAATTCTCAATGAGCATATAAGATTAATGAACCTCATAGTTTTGATCAATTAACCTATTAATTTTTACAAGTATAAAGAGAAGTTAACTAATTAAAAACAAAGTTTAACACAAAAAGGGAAAAAAAAGGACGTTCGATGTGAAAAGAAAAACTTTTGACGCAAAAAAAAAAAAAAGAAAGAGGTGTGTGTTTTTTTTTGACCTTAGCAATGATCAATCTTAATTTTGATCTTAACAAACTTAATTTTGAGTATTTAACTTTTTTTGTTTAAGTGTGTATAAGTTAGGACTCAATTGGAAAGTCAAAGTGTAGAATTATTAAAGAATACGACCTTTGAGATTTAAGAAGGCTTTTGACATCCTTAGAGCCTTATAATGAGAAAGTGATCTTCTTGACTTTTAAAGTAGACATCACAAGATTTCTAAATTGATCTTACTTGTTAAAATCTGAGTTCATTTAGGACTACAAATCTTCAGTCAAAATCAGCATATGCAGCTTTCATTTTAGGTTGCACAGTTATTAGTATTTTAACAATATCTTGAGCTACAGAAGTCCAATTAAGGTGATTCAAATTAATATGAAAATATAAGATAAATATCTAAAACTTTCATAAAGAATCTTAGGCTGATTCAATCTTCTTTAGTGGTCACGAGCACGGTCGTGATCGAGACAAATTTGAACCATCCGGGACAAGTTTTGTTCGATTTTGACAATTTTGGCATAACAAATCTCCAGGACCAGGACTAGCATGTCCCGCTTAAACCAAGGCAGTTCCACCTAGGACCAATGTAGGATTCATATTCAACAACTATAACAGATTTATTTTTGAATATCCCAACCGGGAGCAGAGTTTTTTGCCGCTCAAAAGTCCAAATTTCATTCAAATAAAGTTTGAATTTATTGGAAACAAAATTATTGTTTCTAACAGCTATAATTAAATTGCTCAAGTATAAATACAACCTCTAAAGATCATTTAGATGTTAAGAAGCTTGTTTATCATTTATACACTCTTAGGCATTCAATTAAGCTCTAAATTCTCTTAAAATTCTTTTTATCTTTGTATAACTCTTGTGAGAGTTGGTGAGTGATTAGAATAGAAATTCTTGTTCTTCTATTTTCTGGGGATTAAGAAAAGGGAAGTGAGGTTCTATTCTAAAGGAATTGGTTTAAGTGTTTAGCCAT
>CATIWM010286480.1:0-19947 GCA_949671775.1 Mallotus repandus
ATAATTATAAAAATTATGACATACTTTAATTATGCATTGAATATTTATACATAATAAATTTTTAATTAATAAAAAATACATAATTTATTTAATAAATTAAATACTAATAAAGAGAATATTATAATATTTTTTAAATAAGAACAAATAAAATATTATTGCACAGTCATCTTTCTTACAATTAATATTTAATAAATTAATAATTTTATTAATTAAGTTTTTTTAAAAAATAAAACATTAATTTATGAGAGATTCTTGGATGACTTTATTTTTTAGCTACCCTTTTACTTTATTTTTATCACCATAGGATGAGTATATTTTATTGTTCAATCAATACTTATTAGCAATGTGTATTTTACTTCGTAAAAAAGAAAGTTACTATATGATGAACCTTAATTAACTATAATAGTATCTTTAATGTTATGAAATTTAAATTTATAATTTTTACTACTATTTTATTTATTAAATATCTCATATATTTTTATTGATTAAAAATTTATTATGCATAATTTTTGCCATATTTTTGTATTAATTATATAAATATTTAATGCACAATTAGGATATGTCATAATTTTTTATAACTATATTCATTTTCAATATTATAAATCTATTAGAAATAGATGATTGACATTTTAATGATATAAAAAGTATATATTTTTTAAAATTTTTAATAAGTTTAATTGAATTATTTTTGTAATTGTATGAACTTAATTGTTAATAATAAAAATTATAAGAGTTAAATAAAAAATTTTCAAAATTATAGGGACTAATTTGGTTATTTTTTAACTATCAATTTTCCAACAAGGGCTTAATAGGCCAGAAATTAAGAGTGAAAAGGTGTAATGTGTCAAAAATTGAGAACAAAGGGATGCAATGTGCTGAAAATTTAGTAGAATGGCACAATGTAAAAAACCTTGAGAGTGCAAAGAGGTTGAGATACATTTTGCCTAATTTAAGTGACAACAATTTTAAAATTGCTTAAGAATTTATTTATTTATTTATTTTTTATCAAGGAGTTTGGAAAGAGGGAAAATCTGATTGAACTCCTCTTCCCTTGTATATATGCCCAGTTTCGTGAGGAGATTGAAAATCCGATAAAATTTTTAATAATAACTTGAGTTTTTTTTGAAAATCCGATAAAATTTTTAATAATAACTTGAGTTTTTTTTTTTAAATTAAGAGACTCTTTATTTAGTAGAGATTAAATCAAAATATAAATAGTCCTCCAACAATGAAGGAGGTTGTAAGAAAACAATTAAACATGCTTCAGAACAAGCTGCTTTCGCTAGGTAATGAGCACACCCATTCGCTTGTCAACTAATAAAAGCCACATAAAAGTTTGTTGCTTGGTTACTAAAATAAATACAATCTATAAGAATAGCTCCAAAGTCAAATATGCCTTCTTCATTTGAGTGAAAAGCCTCTACCACACTTTTTGCATCAAATTCAAAATTAACCCACTGTAGACTCAACTCTAAACACCAATACATAGCTTCTCGAAGACCTACTGCCTCAATTTCTCAAAAAATATTAAAACCATTAAACACCTTTTATCTTTCCTTGAAACCAACCACCCAATTCATTCTGAATAATAATGCCAACACCAAAAGAGACTTAGTCCTCTAAAATTGCAATATCCACATTAAATTTAAGCCACACTGGTGGAGGAATTTTCCATGTTAGACAACTATGTGCAGTAGGCGAACTTGAATTGAAACGGTTCTGTTTAAGTTGAGCATCAGACCAATCACGAAGGTACTGATTCCCCATATTTATAACCTACTCTAACAGGGACTATAATTCTCCATTAACAAGGAAAAGGATACTCAATTTTTGCAAGCCAAGGAGAGCAAGTTGTACAAGCTTAAGGAATCTCATCAATAAGAAGTCCAAATCATACTAGGTTTGAGTCAATATTTTCCTTATATATACTCCCCATATCTCTCATTCTCATTCATTCCATTACATTTTACTCATTCTACTACATATTCTTGTTCATTCACAACACACACCATATCTTTTACATTCAATATATTTCTCTCAAGATCCTTACTAACTTAAGTATCAGAGTGTTTGTGGGGATCTCCCCACCCATTCACCTTACTCTTGTTGATTAAATTGTGTGCAAAATTTGAAGAATTCTCGAATGCGTTATCAAGTGGCACTATCTGTGGAACAATAATCCCAATAAAGATAAGACTTTAAAGTGATAATTCACAACTCGTTAGCAATATCCTATCAACCTGTCCAAAGAAATAAATTTTATCGAGCATGATATTCAAAGAACCACATATATAAATGGAATTGGTTGGCTTACAGCAAAGCCTTAGAAGGTGATGGTTTTAGTTGTATTACTTCAATACAAATGGCATCAACGAAGAAATTTCAAATCCTAAGAGAATTAAGATTCAATGCTCGATTGGACTCATCCATTCACCATGATATGATAATAATCACCACCGCATGTAAGATGAAATCATCAGAGTTATTTTCAAGTCATACGGAAGGGAAATTAGATCATGTACAGCTAATATCTAAAGGAATTGGCACCATATGATTGTGACCTTTATAAGATGGCAACTAGTAGAAAGGTTTTAGAGAATAAAAGAAACCCTGCTGCTACAAACTGATCAAAAAATTTATGCTTAAGGGGACTTAACATTATAAGGTTCAATCAGCTCTAAATGGTTCACACACCTAATAAAAAAAGAAAAATATAAGAACTATGGAGTTGGTAATTCTAAGTGATTAAAGAATTTAGATCAGATCGAAATGCGCTTATCCACGTTCATGGGTGTTCGAGTAACGACAATTCTAGATATGGATTTTACAAGCTTACTCGCCAGGTAAGAATCATTATATTATTAGCAAAATGTTCACTTATTCAAGAATATGATTTCCTTTAAATGGACTCATCTTAAGCATGTGAAGTTTTCTTCAGGATGGCAATAATCAGTGAAAAAAAACTAAATATTTAGAAAATACAAGAACTTCAGGAATTTCAATGAATTAGTTCTTAGTTTAGAACTTGGCATCGAATTTGGTGCTGTGTTTAGATACCCTACATCAATTACATCAGGTGCAAGTGGTTGTAATTTTGCTTAAGAGTCTAAAAACTTTTCCAATAAGCCTTCAATCAAAGAGCCATCTGATTCCGAAAATTTCCCAAGTTACTTCTCTTGTACATTCTCATTGAAACCAGAATTAAAAGAAAGCTTGGAAACTAGTACCATAAATTAAATCCCTAAAATAAAACTCATAGATCTCTGCTCTTTAAGGTTAGCAATTATGGAGATGGTGATTGCAATATACATCTCCTTCGATGATTGAAATCTGAATTGAAAGTGAAATTGAAGAGGGAAAGAAAAATACAAGAAAGATGGTGATGATGATATCTAACACTCGTGGAGTTCAACTCAAGAATTTTTTGCAAAGAGCCAATATGCTCATACCACCTAAATACTTCTTCTACAGCCCGCATGATTACTATAGATATCTCGATAAAGGATGATATAATAGTTCATGTTTTTTTAATGGCATTAAGGGGTTTAAAGGTTGATAGGCCATATCAGCGATTTGTCCACTTTCAAAGAAGTAAAGTAGAAGAAGCAATACAAAATTGATTAATTAAAAGAAGAAGAGCAAGTGAGATAGAGCAGGTCGGCAAAGGCATATTTTCTCAAATCAACACTAGGCATTAAATAATTAAGAAAAACAAACACTTGAGGCTCTTGATTTTTTTATTATTGCGCAACTTCGTGGCGCTCCAGGATGAGCTTATCTTAAGTCTAAAAAGTATAAGCTTGCTGCTTGGAAGGTCGTATCATCCATGTATAAGAGAAATATCCAGAAATTGACCCAGACATATTTGACTCACTTTACAAGGTATAGCTAACACTGTGCAACTCAATAGTCCAAAGAAGGATGATTCAGGATGGACAGATATATACAATAATCAATCGAAAGAGTGGTATGAGTAGATTCTTAGAGGATCTTAGGCAATACAAAACCTGTAAGATGATGGAGCATATCGATTTAGAGCAAATAAAGACGAACATCAAAATTCTTCAATTTAAAAAACCAAACTTGAGCACATCAAAAAATAAGTTTTCTTTCTCAATTATTTCTCCTTAATTATTTATTCTTATGACAATGACTATTGTTTGTCACACAAGCATGCTTACAAATTTACACATACATAAATATATAATTATTATAGTTCCATGCATAAAATTCAAAAAATATGTGTCAATCATATTGATATATTTTTGCGAATGCATCAAGAACTAACCATAAATAGCTAAGGGAGATCAAACAACCCTAAAAGTTTTCTTTTGTCTGTTGTAACATGAAACTCTAATATATAAAGAGGAAGGAATGTTCTGGAATACCATCCATTACCCCTATAAAATTTAAACTTATTACAGCCAAGCCTAGGGGTAATCATGAAAATGGAAATGTCAATATAAGCCTACTAATTGAGCAGTTATAAATGCAACAACCTAAACGTCTCCACTTTTGACAACCTTTCTACTATCAAGAAATGTGGTAATTTAAAATTCAGAAGTTGTCATTCCAAATGATACGAATATGAATGGACAAAGAAAGGCTCCTCACCATAATAACAGTTGGCTCCTCAAGACTTGGGTTGTTTCACAACACCGAGCATCAAAGTCTAGCAGATAGAAGCTAGCCCCCTCAAGTAATCTCGTAACACTGAGGCTTAAGACCGGGGTTGTCTCATAATACCGAGTATCAAAGTCTAGCAAGTAGAAGCTAGCCCCCTCATGTAATTTTATAACACCGAGGCTTAAGACTCTGGTCATTTTATAACATTGAGCATCAAAGTCTAGCAGATAGAAGATAACTCCCTCAGGTCATTTCATAAGATTGAGGCTCAAGACTTGGATCATTTCATAACACCAAGCATCAAAGTCTAGCATACAGAAGCTAAGCCCCTTAGGTCATTTCATAACACTAAGAAACAAGAATTGGGTTTCATAACACCGAGCATCCAAGTCTAGCAGATAGAAGCTAGCACCCTTAGGTCATTTCATAACACTAAATTACAAGACTCAAGTCGTTTCATAACACCAAGCATGAAAGTCTAGCAAACAGAAGCTAGTCATTCATAACACTGAGGTACAAAACTCAAGTCATTTTATAACACCAAGTATAAAATTCTAGTAGAAAGTAGCTAGCCCCCTCAGGTCATTTTATAACACTAAGGCACAAGACTCAGGTCATAACACCGAGCATCTAAGTCTAACAGACATAAGCTAGCCCTCTTAGGTCATTTCATAATATTGAGGCACAAGACTCGGGTCATTTCATGACATTAAGATACAAGACTCAGGTCGTTTCATAACATCGAGCATTATCGAAGAACTCGGGTCATTTCTCAACACAAGCATCAATTTAGAAAAATTAATATCTCTAAGCATCTCAAATCCAATAAAGAAGATCATTCATTACTTAAATTATCAAGTGGAAGATCATCTTATCAGCATTTATAACTACAATGGTTCATTAAAATCTCAGACATAAATATCCGAATATACTTTGACGGGGGGACTCATGATTCCCCATATCTATAACCTACTCTACTAAAGACTATAATTCTCCATCAACAAGGAAAAGGATACTCAATTCTTGCAAGCCAAGGAGAGCAAGTCGTATAAGCTTAAGGAATCTTGTTAACAAGGAGTCCAAATCATACTAGGTTTGAGTCAATATTTTTCCAATATATATTCCCCATATCTCTCATTCTCATTCATTCTAGTACATTCTACTCATTCTACTACATATTTTTGTTCATTCACAGCACACGCTGTAGACGGCGGGGTTTAGTGCGCGCCCAAGTTTATTGCAACTGCGACACTGTTTTAGCTCAGGGCTCTAGGGAACACACTAACCACTGTCATTAAGATATGGTATGGAGATGAGGAGTCGCCACCCAGGGTAATAACTGGGACAAATCAAAAGTGGCGGTAACTCGATTCTCTAATACAAGCTAGCACCACAACCAGGAGTTCTGGATACAGAATACCTACTTCTTTTAGTCTTATGTTCATTTAGAATTATTTTATGAATTACTATCTTATTCCCTAATTACATGTGATTTCATTAAACCCTAATTGAACATCCATCTAACCCTAAGGCAACCAATCCATAAAAAAGTACATAAAAAATACATTCAAGTTGTAACATCCCTAAATCTAAACTACATTTGATTTTAATTTTAAGTTAGCTAAATCTACATATTTTATTTACAAGTGAAATGGATTAGTGATTAGTGAGCCTAAATCTATTTATTTTAATTCTAAGGAAAATGGGCCTAAGTCTATTAAATTTTTAAAAGAAAAAAAAATTAGTGGGCTTAATTTTAATAAAATGAAATGATCCTATGTCTACAAATTATGAAAAAGGCTTTATTAATGGGCTAAGTTAAGTCTAAGTTAATTTTAATTAACTAAAAAATGGGTCTAAAATCTAAATTAACCTAATGGGCCTAAGTTGATTTTAAAGTTAATTAAACCTAAATTTAATTTTAAAGGCTTATTTTATTAGTGAATTAGACCTACACGTGGGCTTGTGGCCCAAAACGAATTAAAATAACAAACAAGCCCGAAATAATAAAAATAACAAATAACAAATAAAAAAACAAACATCCTGTGATTTTCTAACCCTAATTTAATTACATGTAACCTAAATTAATCTAAAGCCACCATTAATTTTAATTAGTATTTTTACCAAATGGACCTAAGTTACTAATTGATTTTTAAGTGCAGAAAATTAAATTTCACTATTTTTCCCTCTACCGAGGCTATTACAATTTCTACGTACAATAATAATTACATGTCCAAAAATAAAAATAAATACACAATGTAAATACCACTAAAACACAGAAAATAAATCTAAAACTATGTGATTTTGACATGGATTAATCTATGACATTCCATGGACCTTTATGGATCTAATCCATTCAATCCCCATCTCCATGGCATAGAACATTTCCACCATCATCATTAAAGAAACAAAACAAAAAAATAAAAAATGAGTAGAATAAAAATAAGGAAAAAAAGGAAAAAGCAAATAATAAAATAAATTAAATGAAAATAAATAAGATAAAAAGAAAAAGGATGAAATACGGTTATGCAATATTGATTAGCTACTCAGAGGCTTTGTTTGATTTACCGTTTGAATAAATCTGCAGTATTAATCTTCTCAGTTCCAGGCTTTGATTGCTTTTCCTAAAAAAAAAAACTTTAATCTCGTCAAGAAAAGAAAGGTTCTTTTTTATTTCTTTTTGTTTTTCCAGGAAAAGCCTCATGGAAAAAAATTTTCTGAAAAGAAAACCTCTGCTCTTTTTTTCATCCTCCCCTTTCTTTCTTTTTTTTTCTTCCTCTTTTTCTTTGCCTAACTAGGTTTTTTATCAGATCACCACCCTAACAACATGATTTAGTAAAAATAAATAACAAAACTCCCTCCTGTGATTGATAATCACAGGATAAATAATAAATAAATAAATAAATTTATCTAAAAAAATATAATTTAAATCATTATCTCACTTTAATTTAAATTTTCAACCAATCAAATTTAAGAAAAATAAATAAAAATTACCAAAAAAATGAATTTTCAAGCGACCGGAATTGTGGATTGCCGATAGGAATTCTGGAATTCCGATCGGAATTTTGGATTTTAGACCGAAAATCTGGAATTCCAGTCGGAATTCTGGATTTCCGACCGCAAATCCATTCTTCCGATTTTGCTTGTTTTTTTAAACATTTAATTACAAAAAATCCCTGAAGAAAAAGAGACTTTTCAATTTAGTCCATAAAAAAATGCAATCAAGCCTTAGGATCCGAAATTCAAGTATTAGAGACCTATTTGCAACAAATTTTCATCATCGGAGTCCTCTTTTGCATCCATACTCTAGTCATCCCGAAATTGGGTACTTACAGCTCCCAACGAGTGCGTTTTATGCTCCATCTCGTTGTTTTATTGATTGAAAAAAAAAATTTAGAAACCAAATATATGAGAGTTTAACCACTCTAAAGTAACCTCAAATTCCTACTCACAAACTTTTCTCAAGCATCAATCATCTAAATTAATTTGTTCAATACAAAAGTAAGCATTAAGTTCATTAAAATTTAAAAATCCCTAACCACTAGTCACTCTCCTACTTTAAAAGCCCAAACAAATCATTAAAGGAAGATTAAAGCATTTCTTCAAGAAAACTAAGACTAATGAATAAGGCTCTATATGTGAATATGTTGCAAAAATTCAAGTGTGAGAGTAATGCATGAATAACACAAAAATTAAACCAAAACATGCATGACTCTTAAAGTAAAACAAAAACACAAACACACAAGGAAAATAAAACAAACAAAAACTAAAGAACAATGTACATCCCTCAATCTGATGCACTTGGTGGGGAAGTCAAAGAAGTGACAACAATGGGTTTTGTTGCATCATTGATCATCTTAGACCTTTTGCTTTGAGGGAGTATATGAAAGATTTCATCAATTTGGGCTTGCAACCATATAGCCCTTGATTCATAATGCCTCTCAAATTTTTCCATATCATTGGACAAGTGCATGATCATGTTCCCAATCCTATTGTCAGAGATGTCCATTAACTCATTGATCTTTTCCATGATTCCATCATTCCAACGTTCTGTGTTCCCTCTCTTCCTTACTTAGTTCTCACTTTCATTAGTTTCTTCCTCCATTGTGTTAGGAGGCAAAGGGACTTCACCATGTTGCATTGCCACTTGACACAACAAATGACATCTTCTTGAAGTGACATCGAGAAACTTATTAAATTCTGTGACAATTTTAGCCCGAACAAGGTAATCTTCATCTAGGGATTTGGCTTCCAAAGGCTCCAATTAATGTTTGGCAAATTCGAATGGAGCAAAATATAATGCCAAACCAGTGACAATATGCCCCATTGACAACAATGTCTTCCTAGCCTGCACAACATGCCACATAGAACACAAAACAAAGTATGTACTACATACTTTTGTGTTAGTCTTCAAGCACCATAAAACAAATAATTCATCAGGAGAAATACTAGTGCTATCCTTTCTTCCAAAGATTGTGTGTGACATGAATTTATGCATGATTAAATATGAGTGATCTTTGATCAAACCACTAGTCATCACTTGACCTTCACAAACTCTATCACCTTTGGTGATGTCATGACAAAAACTACTCATATTATAATCCAATGGAGGTTGAAAACACCTCATTCAGGAAAACCAAAGATATCATACATGATTTATTAATTAAAATAGTACTCTTTCCCAAAGAACCTACATGAAAAGACCCTTTGATTTGCATCTAGAATCTTAAATGTAGTGTAAAATTCTATAGTTAACTTAAAGAATACATCATGTTAGGTTGCAGCCAATTTAAACCACCCCAATTTATTGCAAAACACATCTATGGTTCCCTTAATCCCCAAGTTAAAAAGTACCTCATCATCAAAGTATTTTGGCTTGCTGAAATTTCTTTTAACTAAGGAATAGAATCTCTTACCTTCCTCTTTAGAATATATGGCAGAGAAAGCATCATAATCATTCCTTATGTCCTTGGACGTACCCTTGCCATCACTAAGCCTCCTTTAGAATTGAGTTTTTGTTCTAGCCATTACAACAATGTTAGTTATTCAAAAAAATAAAGCAACACAAGAGAATGAAAATAACAAGAACAAAAAGAAAAGAAAAGAAAAGTAGGGTTTAAATAAGCGATATGGGATACAAGAAATTTTATTCCTAAAACAAAAAGGAAAAGAAATAAATTTAAAATTAGTACAAAAAATAAAATCATCAAGTCAAGATTTCCTTAATCAAATAGGAATTAGGAATTAAAAAGGAAATTAAGCTCACCTAAAATCTCAAATTAATAGGGGAACTCAAATCAAAAATAAAAAATTACAATCAAAATTTAAAATAGGAAACAAAAATCAAAGAAATTCAAAATTTAAAATTTGAAAAAGTTTAATTCCTCCCCCACACTTAAAATGTGCAATGTCCTCATTGCACATGCATATAACAAAAAAGGAAATAGAAAAATTCATGCTGTCAATGGTCATTAGGTCACACGGACGTGTGCAAAAGTTGTACGGCCATGTGACCTAGTAATGCAGAGTTCTTGACGTCATAAGGCGCACGGCTGTGCGCATGGCCGTGCAACCTGATTACAAAAATCACACTTTTTGGCCTTTAAGAAAACCTGCATTAATGCTCTTTTTTTAACTCATTTTAACCTGTTTTCATCACATTGCATGGGAAAAGCATTATACATTCATTGTAACAATGTAAGAGGGAAATTAACTTGAAACAAAAACAATTAACATTAACAAAATTAAAATCCTTAACAACTTAAACAAGAATAATTTAAACACAAACAAACTTCAACATCTAAAATCAACATAAAACATAAGAACACATTGTTCCACAAAACATCAAATTAAAAACAACTTAAAATAAATATAAAACAAACATTGTTCAAGCTAGAACCAAACATCATTAAAAACAAAGGCTTCACTCTTCGCCTTCACCCTTAGATGAGGATTCTTCTTCGTCTATCTCTTCATCATGTAGGAAAGGTGGTGGAATAAAGTTTTGGAAGCTAAAGTAGACATTCAGGTTATGATTAATCATGCTTAATGTCTGGTTCATTTTCCTTGAAGTGAGACCCATTCTTTCAACTTCAGAATTTAGTTCTCCTATATTTAAGTCAATCACTCCAACTTGCAGCTTCAAGCTATCCAACCTCTCCATGACATCATTAAGAGTAGCATCTTGATCTTCCTCCTCCTCCTCTTCTTGTAGTGCTTCTGGAGGTGCGAGTTGAATCAGAAAGGCTCTCCTTGTATGGTCAACTCTATCCAAACCCATAGCTTCCATTAAGCTAGTGTCAATAAAATGACGACCCTTGACTTTCTCGAAAGGCATGTTTTCGTCAAAGCCTAGGTATTTAGCTATGGCGATTATTAATCCCCCCCCACTTTGATAGCTCCAGTCACTTTTGTACCAACATCTCTCAATTACCCAGTTAAAGCATGACACACGCCAAGCTTTCTCTCATTAACCATGCAATACAATATGTTAAGCTCAATGTTAGTGACCATGAAGTCTTCTTCTTTCCTTGGAAATAAGGAATGGGCCATGAGCCTAAGCAAATATTTCAATGCAGACGATTGAATCCGAGATTCTTTCACCGACCTAGCCATATGGAAAACTCCTCTTTCCCATTTTATTTCTCTTCAAAACTCATGCCTATCATATACAACAATAGCATCTTGATCTTTGGGAAAATGAAATACATCATTAAGTTTAAACAATCCTAAAATATGCTCCTCATTCCCCAAATGAAAAGTAAGCATGAGAGTACGGTCATTAAAGTTAAAAGAAGAGAGAAACTCATAAGTGGGTATAATATAAGAGGGATTTTGCATCATGATAAAATCATTCCACCCCATCCTATTGACATATAAATTAATCTCATCTAGCAACCTAATTTCAGTTAAGGATGTAGCACTCACATACCTATTAGGCACAATCTTCCTTCCCATTATTTATTCAAACTTATTCCTATGCTTACCATGCCTAAATTACCTTGGAGTAGGGAAGGGTTTTACCACTCTTTCCTCTTTCCTCGCTAGCACCACCTGGATTATTGGAATTGCCACCATCTTGCTCTTTTGGAAGGAGGAGCAGTCTTCTTCCTTGCAATGCTTTTCTTTCTTTGCTCTCTCTTTATGATAAATTGAAGAGTATGTGTAGTAGAGGATGGTGTAGAGAATGAAAAGAATAAAGGGTGAGTGAATGTGAGGAAAAGGTGAGGAGATGAGTGTTTATATAGAGAAGGTAGTGTAGTGGGGAATTAGGAAAGGTTGTGGGAATTGGGCAAAGTGGTCAAGGGTAAGGTTTTCTAGGGTTTGGGAAGTGGGAAAGTTGGTTAAGGTTAGGAACCCTAGGTTTTTGGGAAGTGGAGAGTGTTAGGAAATGGAAAAGTCCACTTAAAAACAAAATTCATGTCTTTTTAAGAGTGGGATAGCAGCAGGTGCACGGCCGTGCGACCTACAATTCATGAAAAATGATATCATAAGACGCACGACTATGTGTATAAACACGCACAGTCGTGCGACCTATACATGCAAAATTATGGCAACGTAAAACACATGGCCATATGTAAAATGTGCACGGCCATAAAACCTGATCGTGCATTTGTTTTACAAAAATTTGCAAAATTAAGTACATAACACAACACGGTCAAGCAATACATCACAATCATGACTTGTACATCACACCAAACAACTTTCCACACAAATTAAACTTACAAAACCTCTTCTAGAGCTCCTCCTTTCCTTCTCTTCCTAAAATTAAAAAAGAAACAAACATTGAAAATGTAATTAAAAGAAACTTGCAAAAACATAAAAGAAATTATTAAAATAAAACAAAATAAAAACAATTTTGGTTGAGCCCCCAAGAAGCGCTCTTTTAAGGGTCAATGAGCTAGACCACCATATTGATCATCCAATTGACCCCCTCAAGTATGCAACTTGATGGAAATCCTCAAATGTGCCTCTATGGTACAACTTCAACCTTTTTCCATTCACTTTAAATGTGTCTCCTATTATGTTGCACAATTCCACAGCTCTATGAGGATATGAATGAGTCACTATAAATGGTCCTGACCATCTACTCTTCAACTTCCCAAGAAATAATATGAGCCTTGAATTGAATAGCAACACTTGATCTCCTTCCTTAAATTTATTCACTCTCACTCTTGCATCATGCCAACTCTTTGTACGTTCCTTGTAAATCCTTGAATTCTTATAGGCAATCTCTCTGATCTCCTCAAGTTCACTTATTTGAAACAGTCTCTTTTCAGCTGCCTTCTTAAGATCAAAATTCAAGGCTTTCACCACCCAATAGGCCTTGTGCTCGAGTTCAACAGGAAGATGACATGCTTTGCCATAAACCAACCTAAAAGGAGACATCCCAATAGGTATTTTATAAGCAGTTCTCTATGCCTATAAAGCATCATCAAGCTTCCTTGAACATTCTTTCCTTGACCTGTTCACTGTCCTTTCCAAAATTTTCTTCAACTCCATGTTGCTCACTTTAACTTGTCCACTTGTTTGAGGGTGATAAGGTGTAGCTACTCGGTGCTTCACCCCATATTTAGCCAACAATGTTTTCATGTTTCTGTTGCAAAAATGTGTTCCCCCATCACTTATGATCACTCTAAGCATACCGAATCGAGAGAACAACTTCTTTAAGAACTTGAAAACAATTCTTGCATTATTTACTGGGCATGCTTGAGCTTCTACCTATTTGAAAACATAGTCGACAACAACAAGAATGTACTTATTACCCTCTGATAAAGGAAATGGCTCCATGAAGTCAATACCCCATACATCAAATATTTCAACCTCTTGAATTCTAGATTGAAGCATTTCATCCTTCTTTGAGATGTTACTACTCCTTTGATAAGCATTACAATTCATCACAAAATCTCTAGCATCTTGAAAAAGTGTAGGCCAATAGAACTTTGCTTTGAGAACTTTAGCAATTGTCCTTTGTGATCCATAATGTCCACCATTGACATTCCCATGATAATAATAAAAGATTGACCCAACTTCTTCCTTTGCTATACATCTCCTTGCTATGCCATCATTACACAATCTCCATAAAAATGGCTCATCCTAAATGTAAAATTTAGTGTCACGGAATAACTTTTTCTTTTGTTGAGTAGTGAACTCTTCTGGTATTATTCCACTTGACAGAAAATTTGCTATATCAGCAAACCACGGAGAACCCACATGAGATATGGTCAAAAGCATCTCATATGGGAATATTTCCTTGATAGGTTCTTGTCTATACCTCTCCTCTTAATCTGCATCCATCCGTGATAGATGATCAGCTACTACATTTTCAGGGCCTTTCTTGTCTCTGGTCTCTATGTCAAACTCTTACAACAAAAGCACCCATCTAATGAGCCTTGGTTTGAAATCTTTCTTGTTCATCACGTACTTCAATGTTGCATGATTTGTATATAAAATCACCTTAGAGCCAATGAGATAGGATCAGAATTTGTCAAAAGCAAAAATGACAGCCAACATCTCCTTCTCTGTAGTAGCATAATTTAGCTGTGTACCAGTTAATGTCCGACTTGTATAGTAGATCACATGCAGTTTATTCTCCTTTCTTTGACCAAGTACAACTCTTATTGCGTGATCGCTGGCATCACACATCAATTCAAATGGTAAACTCCAATCTAGTGCCATCACTATAGGAGCTGAGATAAGGGCTTCCTTTAACCTATCAAAAGCCAATTTACACTCATCAGTAAAATCAAAAGGTGAAACTTTTTCGAGCAATTTACAGAGGGGCTTAGAAATTTTTGAAAAATCCTTGATGAACTGCCTATAGAAGCCTGCATGGCCAAGAAAACTCTTGACTTCCTTTACATTTATGGGGGTACTGCAGCTTCTTAATTGCCTCCACCTTTGTTTAGTCAACTTCAATGCCTTGTACTAAAATTTTGTGTCCAAGAACAACTCCTTCATCTACCATGAAGAGACACTTTTCCCAGTTAAGCACCAGGTTTGTTTCCTCACAACGCGTAAGTACTTGCTCTAAATTGCTCAGACATCCCTTAATTGAGTCTCCATAGATAGAAAAGTCATCCATGAAAACATCCATGATCTTCTATACAAAATATGCAAATATGGCCATCATACATCTCTGAAATGACACAAGAGCATTACATAATCCAAATGGCATCCTCCTGTATGCAAATATGCCATAAGGACATGTAAAAGTGGTTTTCTTTTGATCTTATAGAGCTATTACAATCTGATTGTACCCTGAGTACCCATCCAAAAAGCAATAAAAGGCATATCCTGCTATTCACTCCAACATTTGATCAATGAAAGGTAAAAGGAAGTTGTCTTTTCTTATGGATGCATTCAACTTTCTGTAATCAATGCACATTCTCCATCCACTCACAACTCTTGTAGGAATGAACTCTCCTTCCTCATTTTTCATAATTATTATTCCACCCTTCTTTGGTATACACTGAATCGGGCTCACCCATGAACTATTTGAGATCGGGTAAATGATCCCTGCATCAAGAAGTATGACTGCTTATTTCTTTACCACTTCTTACATGTTCAAATTGAGCCTCCTCTACCTTTCAATTGTTGGCTTGTGTCCATCCTCCATCAATATTTTGTGCATGCAATAAGCAGAACTTATACCCTGTATGTTTGAAATTTGCTAACTAATTGCTTTTATTCTTCTTTTCAGCTTGTCCACTAGCAAATCCTCTTGTTCTTTGCTCATTTTAGAGGATATGATCATAGGTAGTGTTTGATCTTCTCCTAGAAAAGTGTACCTCAAATATTGGGGTAAAGGCTTTAAGTCTAGTTTTGGTGGTTTTATGGTTGAGGGTGGTGTGCTTTCAGTGTTTGGTAATTTTATGTGTGGTCTATGGGGTTAGTTTTTGAGGTGTACTTCATCTTGGAAGGATTGTACCTAAAAACACTTCTTAATATTCTCATTTTCCACAGACTTTGCCAACCTTCTTCGTTGGACTTCACTCGCACATTCATCAACATCCACTCGCATACAAAAATCTTCATCATAAGGATATTTCATGCTTTGATAAACATTTAACTTGCAGCTCTCATCCTCTACTCTCAATGTGAGAGTTCCATCATAGACATCAATAATTGTTCTTGCAGTGTATAAAAAAGGCATACCAAGGATCAATGGGACTTCCTCATCCTCTTCAAAGTCAAGGATTACAAAATCAACTGGAAAAATAAAATTTTCAGCCTTTAGTAGCACATCTTCCATTATGCCTTCTAATTCATTCACTGTCCTATCTGCCAATTGCAATATGATACTTGTGGGTTTAGCTTCTCCTAGCACCAATTTCCTATAAATAGACAAAGGCATAAGATTAATTGAAGCTCCTGAATCACATAAAGCTCTTTGAAATTTTAAATTTCTAATCGAACATGGAATAGTGAGACTCCTTAGATGCTTCCTTTTCAAAGGAAGTTTATTTGAGATTATTGCACTACACTTCTTTGTGAGTGTGATTGTCTCATACTCCTACAACTTCTTTTTGTTGGAAATCAGCTCCTTTAGAAACTTGGTATACTTTGGCATTTGGGAAAGACATTCCACAAGAGGCATATTGATAGGGAGTGCCTTAAAACTCTCCAAAAATTTTGCATACTGATGATCATGCTCTTATTTCTTTAACCTTTATGGATAAGGAACTGGAGCTACATAAGGCTTCACAGGTGGTGGTGTTGATTCCTCAACGTGTTGCTTATTCTTGGCTCCTTCTTCGTGCTCTTTCTCCTCTTACACCTCAACCCATTCATCTTCTTGTTCTTTCTCCTCTTCCTTCTTCTTTTCATTCTCATATTCCACAGATGCTTTAAGGGGTTGAATTTCTGCTCCACTCTTTAAGGTGATAGCTTTCAACTGCTCTTTTAGATTCTTTTCAGTGTTGCTTGGCAAAGAACTCTGATTCCTTCTTAACAAAGAATTTTTCAATTGCCCCCATTTGCACCTTTAAATTATGGATAGAAGAAGAGTGATTCTTGAACATAAGCTAAGTGTCTTGGTATGTCTACTCAAATCTATTTTCCAACCTTTTTATAGCCTCATCTTGTTGGTTCATTTTTATAGACATCACATCCATGAACTTCTCCAACTTGCTTTTTAAAGAAGTCCTTGAAGATGAACCTTTTTCATGCTAAAAATTAGGTTGGTGATATTGTGCTTTCTACCCTCCAAAACCTGGTGGTGCTTGTGGTCTCCACTGGTTATTTCCTTAATTTCTCCAGGAGAAATTAGGATGATTTCTCCAACTTGGATTGTAAGTGTTTCCATGCACTTGGTTCTGTTGTCCTTTAAAGTTGTTCATAAAGTTCACATTTTCCATGGATAGTCCTTGCATCATTTGACATTCAATAGTTGGATGACCACCCTGGCATAATTCACAAGAAACAGACAAGTTAGAAATTGCATTAACACTCATTTTGTCCATCCTCTTGGATAAAGTGACCAACTTTGCATTTAACATTGTCAAGCTATCAACTTTAATTGCCCCCCCCCCCCCCCCTCTTTGGAATAGTCCTCTCATTAGACCATAGGCTTTGGGTATTAGCCATTTCTTCAAAAAGCTCCAAGGCATCTTCAGGAGTCTTGGACATAATAGTTCCTCTAGTTAAGGCATCTATGTTCACTCTGACTGTAGGGTTGACTCCTTTGTAGAAAGATTGCACCAAATCCCATGATGGAATCAACTGTGGTGGATATTGTCTCTGAAGATCCTTAAACCTATCACAGCACTCATAGAAGCTTTCATCCTCTCTCTCATCCTCTCTCTGATAAAAAGAGTTGATCTCATTTTTTATTTTGAGTACTTTGGCTGGTGGAACATACTTTTTAAAGAAAGCTGTATAAAGTTCGTGCCATGTGTTGATAGAGTTGGGTGGCAAGCTAGTAAACCACCTTTTGGCTCTATCAATCAAAGAAAATGGAAAGAGGATAAGTTGAATTGCTTCAGGCTGCACTCCATTCATCTTAAAGGTTGAATAATACTCCAAAAATTGGGTCATATGACCAATTGGATCCTCATGTGGCAATCCATTGAACTATAAGTTCTAGATCATCTGGATCATGACAGGTTTAATTTAAAAATTATTTGCTACTATCGTCAACCTCACAATCAGAGTTTGATCACCTTGGACATTGGGACTCATAAAGTCCCTCATAGTTCTTTTACCATTCTGCCCATTTTGTGCTACATAATCTTTTGTAGGTGGGTCTCTTACTTCTTCCCCTCCATCTCTTCTGTTTTTATTCTATCTCCTCCTTTTACGATGGTTCTTTCAAGCTCTAAATCAAGTGGTATTAACTAGGCTCCTTATTTAGTTATACCATATGTTGTGTGCATACACTAACACAAGTTCTTATAAAAACCACAAACACAATCACTTCACAAACTAAAAGAAAGTCTTAATTAAACAACACAAAATTCTCAACAATATCAATTTTGGCAATCCCCAGCAACGGCATAAAAAACTTGATTGCTTATTTGCAAGTGCACAAAATCGTACAAGTAGTAAATAAATATCGTCCCACAGAGATTACAAATTGAGTATTGTAATACTAATTGTGTTTGCTTGTTTAAACAACAAAAAAGGGTATTCTTAATTAAACTAAAATTAAAACACGAGAAATCTAAATTAAATAACAATCCATTTAAAGAGCTAGGGTTCTTATTATTTCAACCATTTATTAAGATCAATTAATCCCTAAGCCAAGCCTAACCTTAATCCAATTTAAAGGTATCTAAGGAATCATAGGCTTTCCTCTCAGACAACCCTACAATTAACCAAGTAGGTTGACATCTTAGATTTATTGCTCTTACTTACTAAGTGTTCGATTAACCCGGTTTAAGCACCAACCCTTAATCAATAAATATTAGTTGCTTAAATGTCTCTCAACTAAGAAAATATCTAATAGGTTATTGTTTATATCCAATGCAACCTATCTCTCGATCAAGTTTCATTGTGTATATTCAATCAAAGGGTGATCAATCCTATGAAGACATTAAGTTCAACAACAACCAAAGGATTTAGATTAATGGCTTAGGTTTAATTACAATATTCACATGGTTGGATTGAAATAAGAACCCTAATAAAGAACTTAGCCACTCATGTTGATGATAAGAGATAAAGATGAAGAATAGAAGAAAATAAACATCATCACTAATTCAAAATAAAAAAATGAATAGTAGCAATTATTTAGAAAAAACCCCTTTTGAATAAAAGGCTTATTGTTCTCCAATCCTTATGCTAAAAAATGATAAAAAGAAAACATAATGTAAAAACTTAGAAAAATTACATCATCTTTTGTTTCTGGGGGCTACACACACATAAAACCTAGCCTCCAGCCCCTTGATTTGTTTCCTTATGAAATCTCAATCATATCCCCCAAAATCAGCAATTAAACTCAAATTTCAACATTACTGTCAGCAGGTCGCATGGCCGTGTGTATTTTGCGCATGGTCATGCATAAGGGTGTAAACGAACAGAGCCGCTCGTGAGCAGCTCGGAGCTCGGCTTGTTAAAAGCTGGTTCAAGCTTGTTTGTTAAGCTAAATGAATAGAGCCCGAATATGATTTTAAGGCTCGAAGGATAAATGAACAGAGCTCAAACGCCCTAATTCTCGACTCATTAAGGCTCGCAAACAGGGTCATTAATATGTTTGTGAACAAGCTCACGAATAAGCTCGCGAACAAGCTCGCGAACAAGCTCGTTTAGGATGTTCGTGAACAAGTTTGCGAACAGGCTCATTTAAGATGTTCGTGAACAGGCTCGTTTAAGATGTTTGTGAACATATTCGTTTATATAATTTTAGTATCATTTAATTATAAAGCATATTAATAATAACTTTAAGTAAATATAATTTAAAATTGGTAATTGTAATAAAAATTACATATTTATAACATAAATTAACATTAATATCAATGATTAGTATTATATAAATTACATAATTTTGATGTCTATTAGTATGAATGTATAATTAAAATTTGGTAATTGTAATAAAAATTACATATTTATAACATAAATTAGTATTAAAAAAATTACATAATTTTGATATATATTAGTATTATATTGTCACACCTTGTCTCACGTAGCCCGAGATGGACGTTTAAAACCAATCATTCAACAAAGGATTTAATTTAATCAAAATATATATTAATTATAATTATATTAGTTAAAAGAATTAAAATAAGCTTGATGTAATCATGTAATTGAAAATGAGAAAATCTTCCTGTAATTTGATGAATTTATGATTGATAACTATAATATAAGATTATTAGGTAACATAGG
>CATIWM010286531.1:0-14743 GCA_949671775.1 Mallotus repandus
AAGCCAGTGCAAGTGAATTCTATTTTTCGGAGTACATTTGTGATTTTATTTTGGCATAAATTACTAAAATATATTCAAAGAGCAAAAATCTAAAAGATAGCTAATGGTGGACCAAGAATTTTAATTTTTGGTTAAAGCTAATATTGGTCATTTACTTCAAGTTCACCAACAAAATTATTAAATGTGTGATCCAAATTATGACCCAACCTGAAATTTTTTGGAGCTTGACCTAAAAGGGTTTTTTTTTTGTGGAGATTTGTGGTGGAGACGGAGGTCGAGGGCCGCAGTATGGTGACTGTACTGTACTGTGTATTTTGATAAGCCGTAATACAATGCAAAAAATTTTGGCTACGGAGCAAGGCAAAAAAAAAAGCTTAATTTTTTGGCTAAATATTAAGATTACAAAGAAGCAATATTCATCCAAAGGTAGCTAAATGCATCAATTTAGCCAAATTATATATTATTAACACAGTGCAATTTTAGAGCAATATCACAAGCATTAATAATTCTTAAAAACAACCGAGAATTTCACAAATTATTTCGGCTAGTTACAAGCAAATTTCACCATGGCAAAAGGATCTCCAAATCATAATATATGCATAGTTGAAACGAATCATTTAAGAGAGATCAAAATTTACCTTGTTTAGATTTTCTTGAATAGACCTTTAACTAAAATTATTGTGATTTTGCTTGGAGAAATGACTCAAAAAATCAGAGTTAATGCCGAGTTGGTGATGAGAATCCAGGATTGCTGGACTGTGCATGTGCGAAACGGCAGCAGCTTGGGCTGATCGACTTCTTGCTGTTTGGCTAGATCTACTAGTCAGTTGATGCTAAATCGAGAAGCAGCCTAAGGAGCGAGTTTGAAGAGCTGCTGCTAGGCAAAAGAACAATAGTGGCAGCAATGTTGTGGAGAACACAAGTAGCGTCTTGCTGCACGAGGACGGATAGAGAAGGCTGGCGGTGGCAAATCTTCGGCTGGCTGGGAGTGATAATAGCCAGCTAGCGATGACCGAGTGGAGGCGATGGCGAGGGGAAGATCCGGCGGCAAGCACACAAATTGGAGATAAAGGAACAAATAGCTGACTAAAAAAAAAGAAGAAAAAAGAAAAAAAAGTAAAGAAAAGGAAGAAGAGAAAAAGGAAGAAAAAAATAAATTTTGGGAAAATCAAAGCTGTGGGTTTTTGAGCTATGGGGAAAGAATAAAAATAGGTTTAATAGATTTTTGAGTAATTTAATGCTTGGATATTTGAATTTTGAAGGAGATATGGGGAAAATGAGTAAAATTTGTTGGGAGAACATTGAAATTATGGGGAATTTAGAAAATTAACAAGCAATTGATTGATTTTCTCTCCTTAATTTTTTGCAAAAACTTGAATTTGATTTTTTTTAGAAGAAGAAAATGAACTAGGTTGAGATGAAGAGCTTGGGAAGTGCAGGGCATTTCATAAAACTCATTTTTCCCACTTTGCTGCCTTGACAAAAATTTGAGATGCCAATAGTGGGCCTAGTTTGTGATTTTCCTTAATGCTTTTTGTTTATTGGGTAATTAAGCTGACCTAATTTTTGATAATCACAAAGAAGAAGGAATTTAAGCTGCATAAAAATGGCTTTTATTTCACATGTAATTAGCATTGGATTACCCAAACTAATTACACGCGGGGGCATTGTTTGTGCCATAATTGAACTATTTGGCTAAAATATATTAAGGCCATGCCCATTTGATTTAATTAATTTCTGAAGCCCACAACAAGTGAGAAAGCCCAATACATAACAATCCATAATTAGTGCAACTTGCAAAAGGTTTTGGAAAGAGAGTTTATTATTGAGGAGTTGCTTGGGGAGGTGGATTACACGGATTTATTTCTCCAAAAATGGATGACCTTCAATATGTGCATTGATGAAGAGGAAGATTCAAGAAGAGCCTTGGGGAAAAAGATCAAAGATTGGAGAAGAAGGAGTCTGAGGAGTTACGCATTTATTCCTGTAGGAAACAGAAGAAACTCTTGAGTTGGAGAAATAAATGAGAGAAGTAGCCTGCAAGTGAAGGAGACCTATAAAAGGAGAAGAACACAGATCATCTACACACATCTACAATCATCTACATACAACAATCATAATTAACAAATTTTATTTAGATAATTTTTAGCAAAATTTTAATTCTTGTTTATAACTATACTGTCTTGTTAATCATCTTTTACCTTGTGTTCGATCTCAGCTTAATATAATTTTCTTTTTTACTGTTCAAAAAGCTCAATTTTTCATTAAATTTTATTTCATCTACTTGAAATCCAAACGAATTACGGTAAAGGAGTTTGGAAATTCACAATTGTCTGAAAAAGAAGTCAAGTTTATATTTTGAGGAATTTCTCCTCTGGAACACTCACAACCAACAATCTTTTGGCACACACCTAAACCCAAAAATTGGAGAAACACATACAATTTTTATTTTTTAAAAAAATTTATTACCAACTAGTTTTTAAGGTATAAAAATTTTCTATTTATTGAAAATTCGTACATATACAATTTTTCATCATTTATTTTTACTTAAAATTAGTTAAAATAAATTCTATTGAAATTTTTGCTTATATTATTTTACAAAAAAACAAATAAAAATTTTAAAGATTAAATTACTATTATATTATTTAAATTTAATTTTTATAAGAGCGATTATCATTTAATACTAATATTATAATTAAAAATAAGTATGAATAATTGAAAAAATTTTAAGAATTTTTTTTAAAAGTATATTTATTCGTTAGGTTAGTCCCACTCCATTTAACGGCAAGTGAAATTTACATTTTCGTTCATAATTATAGAAGGACTTAATGTAAAAAAATAAAAGTATAGGGTGTCAATCTATATAAATAAAAATATAGGAGTTAAATTAAGAAAAAATAAAAGTACATGGGTCAAATATGGATTAGGCCAAAACAAAAAGGCGCCCTCCCCTTCGCCTTCTCCAGCCAAACACGCACCCTGCCCTCCCTCTTCTCCAGCCGGAAACGCAGCCTCCCCTTCACCTTCTTCTCGTTTTCTCCTTCTTCGCCTCTCCTTTCTCGTGCGACTTGCTTCACCAAATAATTAACTGCTATTTGCTTCACCAGACTTGCTTCGCCAGGTTTGTTCTCTTGACTGATTTGTTTCATTTGTTTCAAAATGAGTGAAATGATGTTTCATTTGTTTCACTAGCTCTCTCTTTTTAGATTTTTTTTTCTTTGATATGATGAGACACAGTTCTGCTCTGTTTTGGCAATACCTTAGACGTTTTGGTTAGTTAGTGATTGCTTTGTTGTTACCACTGTTATAATTTAGAAAATTTAGCAAATAGTTTTCTAAATTTAGAAAAGATCACAATTAAACAATAAATTCTATTTTTAAGTTTTCTTGAAAAAATTTTTGTATCCCAAAAATAAACGGGGCCCTTGATTTTTCTATAGTTTGGATTTTTTTTTTCTTGTAGCTTGTGATAGAATTCTCATAACCCTTTGGAATAATCACCAAACTCATATCAATTTCAACATGTGGTGGCAAGGAAGATTTACTAGAACGGCTGGTCTTACACCACCTCTGGCAACGTCTTTCTTCTGCCTGTATTTTTTCCGCTTTACTTTTCTTGATCTTTTATCTCTAATTTCCTCTCTTCTTGCACTGTAGCTATACCAGAACCGCACTGTCTTCATCGCCATCATACCTGTGTAAGTTTGTTATCATGTTTTAATTTTTTTTTTATAAGAAATTTTAGTTGTTTCAGTCAATTGGTTGAGGATTTTTTTTTACTTTATTTCTCTCTTTTTTTATCAGTTCGATAATGGGCCTTGATTGTGTTTACAGCTAAAATTTATCATTTTCTGTATGTAATTGGCTTTGTAGTTGTTTTTTTTTTTTGGCAATGGATCACAAAATCATATCTCCTGGTTTTTTTTGTTAATAACCTATCATGGGGATTAAAAAAAATTAATGTTGTTGCTGGTATTTTTTTATGGTGATAACCAGTTGCGAATCAAAGATTGTAGATTGTAAACAAATGAAGTCCAGGTGAGAGGCTGAATTGAAATAGCAGAAGAGTTGATGCAATTTTTGGACGCCGAGTGACATCAGACGTTGGATATAGGAAGGCAATTAAGAGTCTTATTCTCAATTACTGTGTACAAGTTCAAGGGTAAAAGGTGAATCGGTTAGTAAACACCTAAAAAGCTGGGCACCTTCTTTGACGACCTTGTTTTATTTTTGTGCCCATATTAGCTCTTAAACTTGCTCAATTAAAACATGAATGCTATCCTTTTTGTTATTTGGGATAATGAGTGGCCTAATGACTTTATGATTTTCTTAAAAAATTTAAAAAGAAAAAACAAAAGAACAAAGAGTCAGTTCTTTGTGAGGGTAAAACTGTATTTGGATTGGAAAGTTATTTTGTTTAGTTCTTAAAAATGATAATTATGTGGAGTGGGAATGACATTTCCTGTTGAATAGGTAGAGATGGGGAATATATTTGTAAAAAAACCCAAGATCACTGATGTGGATAGAGCAATTCTTTCCCTAAAAACACAACGGCGCAAGCTTGCACAGTATCAACAAAAGGTTGGTTTGTTTTCTTTTTTTTTTAGAATTTTGTGGGTTTATTTTCCTTATAAAAATTTTAGCTTATTGTTTGCTTTAGAAACAGAAGTTAATTATTGAATAGAAGACAATCATGAATTATTGATGATTTTTTCGTTTTAGTTTTTGTAGCTAGAAATGTGGAGTTCCAGAATTTGCTTTCTGTGTAGTGAGTGAAATGTACATGTTGAAATTGATATGAGTTTGGTGATTATTCCAGAGGGATATGAGAATTCTATCACAAGCCAAAACAAAACAAAATCCAAACTATAGAAAAATTAAGGGCTTGTTTAGTTTTGGAATACAAGACCTATTTTCTAGAAAATTAGAAAAGGAAAACAAAAAATGTTTTTCAAAACTAAACAGCCCCCTAATATTCCATTTCCTCTTATTTATATGGATATAAATGATAACTGATTCTGATCCATAGAGAATTGCTCCATGATGCTGATAAAGCTAACCTTATGAACAAAAACGAGTCAAATGAGGCATATGATAGGTGAATTGACAATCTTGTCTGATTTTCCTTTTCTTGAGTCATGCAAAGAAGATCTAGTATACAAAATTGTATAATGTGGTCAAACACAGAGGCTAATTTTCACTCTTTTCTTGGAGATTATATCATACTTGCTATTCTTTAAAAAGTAGTCTTTTTTTTTATATGCGTGGTTAGGCTTGAGGCTTTGTTTTTTATAATTTTATGCTTAATATATCGAGTCATAATTTGAAGAGAAAAAAAAAATAGTGTGAATTGCAACTGTGAGATACCAGACGGGATGAAAGTGTGTATTTTAAATATAGGTAGATGTTGAGCTATACCAGCACACTAATTTTTCCTTGGTCTAGATATAGTTGATATTAATTCTGTACTGTGGATGTCTGGAATCTTGGAATTGCACTTTGTTATTGCCACCATTCTGGTTATTATCTGAGATGAAATGTCCACCAATATGTTCTATTGTTGTCGACAATACTAATTTTTGTCATTGCCGGTTTGACAATTAACTAGGTGCTGCTGCTACTGCAGCTGCAGTGCATAGGCATAATGAATTTATGGTTGATAGATTGGAGTTCCTGGTACCTATAGTAGTACAGATGGCTGTAAGTTTCCAGATTCCAAGATCCTGGATCATTTATTTGAATAATTTGTGATCACAAAATGGAATACTTCAACTATATCATACATTTCCATTCTCTCTGCACAATCAGATTGTATCTTAATGCGGGGCTTATGAAATGTGAACGACACATGTAGAAATGAGAAGAAAATCAAATACTTACATATTGATATTTCTAAAAGATCAACACAATAAACATTTACAAATTCTTCTAAGGGAAAATATGCCAACCAAATTTACTGTGTCCTGTGGCCTGAAGCAAATTTCCATGTCTTCTCATTCTCTTTAGTTTCTTTCTCTACTTCAGGCTTGAAGATCCTGATGACTGAATTATTTTGTTAATATATCAAATAATGTCATAAATGAAACAAAGCCTGCTATCTAGTCTTTAATTCCAATCTTTAGTCGCTTTCTTTGAAAAGAGCATATTCTGGAACAATTTGGTTGATCATGGTATTGTAATATGTAGGTCCTGATGAAAGTTAACATAATGTAGTGATTTATTGTGCTAAGGTTTCTATCTTGTGTACTTTTCCAGCTTGAAGAAGTTATTGAAGCAGAAAAACAAGCTGCTAGAGAGTTAATTCGTCAGAAGAGAAAGGATAGAGCCTTGCTAACATTGAAGAAGAAGAAAACACAAGAAGAACTGTTAAAACAAGTGGACGCCTGGCTTATTAACGTTGAGCAACAAGTAAGCGATGACTAGAAGAATGTAGTTTATGCTATTTCTTTTTCAAGTGTGCACTCTCTCGTGTTGTTTTCCCTCTTCCTTCCATCATATAAATTGGTTATGGAAGAACTGAAGGCACAGTCTCCTTGCCTTTTTTTAATAACTCAACAATGGATAATGAGGATTTTTGTATTTGCTCCCAAATAGTTTGTTTTAAAAATTGTGTCATGCTGTTGAAGCAAATGGAAAAGTACAAAAAGTAATGATATGCATTGTCTTTCAAGTTGCTTTTGGTTATAGCACATGGTGGAATGTTGCCTTCCTGCTTATAATAAGATTATTTATTATTTGGTTGGTGGTCACAATATCTTTTGGCTACAAGCAAGAACTTGTATTCAAAATAACTTTATAGTCAGTTCATGCTCTTGACTTGTAGCAAAATGTGCATATTCCTATAACTCTACATTTATTTTGGTTCAGTTGGCAGATATTGAGCTAGCCAGCAAGCAGAAAGCTGTATTTGAGAGTTTAAAGGCAGGTAGTGATGCAGTTAAGGCAATACAAAGTGAGATCAACTTGGATGATGTCCAAAAGCTAATGGATGATAGTGAGGAAGCTAAAGCTTATCAGGATGTGAGTTTGATGTTAAGTTTTTTTTCCTCGATTGTTGTTGATATTTTGTTTGAATATTGGATAATTCATGATGCTGCTCGTGCACTCACATCAGCCATTTTAGCCTAAGTGTTCCCTACCATGGCTCAAGAAAAGATTAAGTGTTCCAGCTTATTTGTTATGGGGCCACTTTGAACCTAATTGGAAAAAAAACCATCAATAAAAATAAAACCATTATTCATTGAATATTTTGTGATGCTTTGCAAGTTTACTAGTATTTTTGGCCTATTCATTATTTTCCCTTCCCTTTTCTTATTTTTAAGGGAAAAGTAGTACCCTCTAGTTATCCACTTTTTGACTTTTTTTTAGTCACATTACACTTTAGTATCCTATTAACTAATTTCATTAGCTTTTTGTGATGATCAATAGAACTTTCTATAATAAAATCATTTCTCATGTGATTTACTACCAAAATTAGTTAACGGAATACTCTTAAAGATGTTATAAATTCATTTAAAAGGCTGCGGCTGAGGAATTAGAAAGTTTTAAGAAAAAGAGAAGGGTTATATCTTTTAATCTTTATAAAATTTTAAAAAATAGATGTTGATCTAATTTCTTGTGAAATTACAATAGTTAGTTGGATGTCAAATCACCAAAAAAAAAAAAAAAAACAAAAAGATTTTATTCAGAAGTCCATATTATATTAGTGTTATATATGATCATGAGATGTGTGCATTAGAACGGTGGTTTTAGGTCAGCATATTATGTTACTCTGTAATTGTTGTTCCAATGTTCTAATGATTTCACTAGTCCTCTTTACACATCCAGCCTAAGAATAATCAAAGCTTTTGTCTTCTGCAGTTTACTTTCTTTAAGTTTTCTTCTCTTATTATTTCTTTTTAATTTCTTTTTAATTTTGCTATTAAAGAACCTTAATGTTTGGTGCATTTGAAGGAAATTAATGCCATCCTGGGGGAGAAATTATCAGCAGAAGATGAAGAAGAAATCTTAGCTGAATTTGAGAACTTGGAAACTCAGGTATGGTATCCTTTTTTAAATCAACAAGACAACAACTGTCTCAGCCTTTTTCTTATTTTCATATTTTGATAAAACTGTCACATGCAGTGTTTTTATTTATTTCACTTTTAATTTCTATTTTTGGATCAGTGTGTCTAAACCCATTTGTTGGAAATTTATAGTACTTGACCTCTGTGGTTTATAATAAATGATGGACACCACATTGATTTCTTTGTCAACTCAATTTGATGGCCTTGTATCTAGGATCACATTCTTCTTATGCTTGTTAACTCTTTCTGCTTATCTTTTATTTGGGAATGCTGTATGCGGATTTTGAGCATGGGTTTTGATAGGAGTTGGTTGACATAAAACATTTCTTGTGTGGTAGTGGTTGAGTAATATGAAGCTAGAAACAATATGAATCCATAAAGACTTCAAGTGTTTGCAAAAGAATATGATTGAATCACCATAGGATGAGAAAAAAATTGGATAGTCAGGGGTCTTCGCACTGCTTTTTCTTTGCTTCTCATCTTGTATGCGTCATTTTTACCTTCTTTTAATTTAGTTGGATACTAGAACTTATTGGGCTTCACTTGGATCCCCTTGGCAGTACAACTAATAGTTCAATTACATTTGAGGCTCATTTGCTGGAAAATTTGTTTTGATAATATTACAATTATATATCAGTAGACAGTTTGGGTAATTTTTCATCTACTGGTGATTGGGCTTCTAATCCCTCCTCCTAAACTTATTGAATCCTAATGCTACCGAAATGCTAGTCATCTTACCCAAACAGAAAATATAAGTCTAAATATGATACAAAGCCAGATTACAAATTCCAAATTTTTGTTTTCATCTTATTGTGCGCATCACAGTCTGTGGACTAGAAGATAATTGCTTAGCACTGCACACAAAGGTTACAAATGCTAGTATCTTTTGAAGTAATTGACCTCTTGCACTTTGCTGTATCTGTAGGCTGCATTTTTCACTTTATCCTTTGATCATACAGACGGAAAAAAAAAAATTGCATGAAGATCCACATTCAGTTCTGTTATTATAGGCTGCATTCTTCACTTTATTCCTTGCAGATGTCACAGCCAAAAAAAAAAAAAAGGATAAATATCGCCAGATTAATTTAATTATTATTGTTAATTGTTTTATTTTCATTTTCAGTAATATTTATGCTAGCTTGCTAATTTATATTTACTTTTCCAAAAGGAGAATAGTTACGGGTTTTTCCTTAATTTGCTTAATTATAATTCAGTCCGCCCATTCAAATTCTTCAACCGGAGTGTGCAATCACCACTTATGCACATATAATGGTTGCCCATATACAAATGCATATTTTTGATGGCGGAGAAGGATAAATCTACCTATTTGCCTGTAATTTGGAGATTTGGCAACATAGATACTTATATTGCTGATATTATGCTCAGATGAGCAAGATTTGCATACTAGGTAGTGATTTATTTAGTATCATTAGTTTTTAATGAAGGCAGGTTGTGCTTTGTTTTTTATGATGAGCACTGTGCTCAAAAACATTTAATAATCTTTCCTCTCTTTCTAAGATGTTTGGCACTGCTTTTCCAAATCAGCTTGTGGTTATTCTTTTCTTTTGTTTTTTTTTTTTCAAAAAAGGAAATCAGAAATAGTTTTTTCAACAGCACCATTTCAGAAAAGCTAGAAAATCCAGCCTCTTCCCGATTACATTTTCAGAAAAGTTAAAAAAACTTTAAAATTGGAAAAAAAAAAAACGTAATCTTTGCTCACAAACTGGGTCCAAGTCTGCCCAAAGAAATTTGAAAAATTAATGCAAAAGTAAAGGCATCTAACTGAACTCAGTTCAAATGTGTGAAATCTTGCAGTTTTGTGCGAAGTCCTGTGAAATCGTGCAATTTTTTTTTGCACCAGCTGTGTTCCTCAACTCAAACTGTGTTCATTTTCAGTTTGTATCTAGCTGGGATTGGTTGTATGTGTCACATTCCCTCATTCAGCTTAGTTTAGGCCTACATTTTCTGTCAAATGATGTGTATAGATTAGATAGAACATGCATTACACAAGCCATATACACAGACTCAACTTCCAGAATTCTGCATCACGTACTTATATAAACATTTATAATTTTTTATTTTTTAACTTTCAAGTCTTACCTGTCATGTGTTCCATGTTTCAACACACTGCTGTCTAGGTTTCCTTCAGCTTCACTCTGTTTGTGGAATTCTCAAACCTGCTCCCCTTGCCCCATTCCCCTTTATTCTCCTTCTGACATCTGTTATTATCTATTATTTCTGTGCAAAAGTATCTCTCCTGTGTTAGGTTGTTTGGCGGTATTTTTTCAAAGTAGTTAGCGGTTGGTTGTTGCCTTGTTGGATTCCACCGTATCCAAATAGTTTTCATAGTATTTTACAGACAATTTTTCGTTAGAAGTTAAATTGCTTTGGCAGGAAGTTAAATTTTTTTTTTTTACTTGATGTGGGTGCTGACCTGGCAGGTAATCATTGTTGTTTCTTTTGGGGTTCTTGGATGGTGGTGGTGAGCTAGAATAATTAAAACGGTGTCAAAGATAGGGAGGATAGGAAAACCTGAGAAATTGATTAGGAGCACGAGAAATTTGAGCATCCACAGTTGTATGTAGGGAATTTTAAATATTCAGGTGTGGTTTGATAATTTTTTGAACTAATGGTTAAATTTTTTAGTTGATTTTGAAAGTGTGTAAACCTCATGATTTAGGTACCCAAACCATGATCTTAATACTCAATAGGAGCTACAAGGCATTGGGTTGCATTTTTCACATTGTATTTTACATTTATAGCAATGAACTATTGGTAAGATCAAGAGGGGATTTTAATTTAAATGGCACAATAGATTAGATGAATTTGATTCTGCCAATATATTTAGAATTTTTTTTGTTCTTTTAGTTTCACCAACACTTTCTATTTTTAATTTTCTTTTGCTTCTTGTGTTCCTTGTTGGTCCTATCATGCGAAACCTCAACTTGGTTATTGTTCAGGAATATGCTTCTTGCCTGTTTCATATATGAAACATAAACTTAATGTTATAATTTTTTCAGCTCATCATTGAAGTCATGCCAGAAGTTCCTACCCCAGTGTCTAAGGAGCACGAGGAAAAGTTGGAACTTCCTGATGTACCAGCCAAAACTCCAGTTGCTCATCATGCAGTTGGGGATGCTGAAATTGAATCAACAGAAGTTTCCACAAATAAAAAAGGTACTCTCTGTCTCTCTCTTTTGCATGTTAATTTTAAAATGCTCAAGCCATTCATCGGTGTGAATTCTCAAAATGCAGTTTTGGAGGAACCATTGCCTGCATGATTTTGGAATACAGTAGTTGAAATCAGAGGGGTCACATGAAGCTGGTGGCCATCCGTGATACATTATCTCAGTCTAAGTGGAGCTATCTACACATTTTCTTCACTTATTCTTCACTTCAACTTAGGTGAATCTTGCAATTTTTTGCACATCAATTCAGATTTCCAGTGACAAGTACACGATTTGTTTATATCAGTAATATTACCATGTGCTTCCTATATGTCTTGTTTACATAAGTTAGGTTTTCAATGCGATGGAAAGAGTTCTCTTGTTGATTTTTCTTGAATCTTCACACCGTAAATTACTAATTTCAGCCCTGTATTTGCTCCTGTGGTCAGTGTGATAGTGAAATGCTTCCTTGATGCTTGCAAAAATATCGCATTGCGCTGGAAATGTGAGAGCTCTTGTTTGAGCTCAAACTCGAGCTGGATTCTTGTAGCCACCAGCCTAATGTATTAGGGATTTTTACAAAATATTTCAAAATCTACTTCCATTTTTAAAAAAGCCACAACTTTAAGGCATTGAAAAATACAAGTTTTTTTCAAAATTATCATGACCTGCTAAAAAGTTTTTACAAATATTACAAAGCAAATTTTCATTCAAATATCAAATCCCTTTCTCACCGTTCCCTCGCCGCTCTATAGCGTCGAAGTGATCACCCACAGCAACATGAACCCCATTTACTTGAGCTAGTTCAGTTGTATCTTTAACACAGTAGATGTTTAGTGTTAGGGGAAATGCCTTTCAAGACAAATAAGCAATTAGAGACAACATCAAAGCTATCATGTTCTGCAACCAGAGACAACAACAAAGCTATCAGGTTGTGATGCTGTAGAATTTAGTGAGCAAGATGTTAGTTTCTTTTTGGCAAAATTCATTTTTAAGCTTATGAATTATTGCGGTTTTTTCTATTGAGCCCCCTATCTTTTTATTACATTGCATTGAGCCTCTATGCTATTATTTATGTAGCTATTGAGCCCCAATTTGACAAATTTTATAGAAATGTGTAAAAAATTTAAGAGCTCAATGTATTACATAAATAATAGTATAAGGGATCTATGTATACATAAATAATAGTATAAGGGATTTATGTATACATAAAAAATAGTATAGGGGTTCAATGCAATGCAATAAAACCATAGGGGCTCAAGGTATACATAAATAATAACATAGAGACTCAATGCAATACAATAAAATGATAGGAGCTCAATAGAAAAAATCGCTATAGTTCAGGAGCTTAAAAAAGTTTTTGCCTTTTTTTTAGAAGCATCAAGCAAATATCCTGGCATTATTGGTAAATATACTTTTATTGGTAAAGAAAAAAAAGTACACTAAAACCTACATTTTTTTTCCAACCAAATATCAGATTTACATCATCCTAATCGTTTCAAATATGTTTTCTCTATGCATAAATGACATTAATTTCTTTTTTCTCAACCAAATCGAGCTTTTCAACCAAATATCAAATTTACATCATCTTAATCGTTTCAAATATGTTTTCTCTATTATGCATAATTGACATTAATTTCTTTTTTCTCAACAAAATCGAACTCTAAGATGAATGAAAATTTCAGCAAAATCAATTTCAAATCACCATTGAAGAAGCAAATTCAAAGAGAAGAAAGTAAAAAATGAACAAGAAAATATGAAATCTAAGGTGAATACAGTATATTTTAAGCATATTTTAACAATATTATATGAAAACTTGTTACATTCAAATAAATTTCTTCCTAAAAACAAAATTTTAGAATCATAATTCCGTATCCATTATAATAAAAGAAACTACAAATCATTTTCAATAGTTAGAAATTAGTATATGATGTTTGTGTTAGTATATATAAGAAACATGTTGAAAATAAAAAAAATAAATTACAAACCTGCATCAAATCTAAAAATTTACCAGAATTATAGTATATGATTTTCTAGTATCTTATATGTTACATGGTTTTTTAGTTTCCGAAACAAAAATATATGCTCACCAATTTTCAAACTTACACACAAAATAGTATATGTTTTATTAATATTGTTTGTACACTATATATATTTTTTGAGATCAATAATATTCATAGCATATGAAATCAACTAATTTTAAACATAATTTATTTTTGCAAGACAATGGACAAAAATTGTTGCGTTTAATTTATAGTATTATTGAGCTGCATTATAACTTTTTGACAATATGAATGTGCTTTGCAAATTATTGAAAAAAAAACAATATGATGGTTGTTTTGTATGTGTTTCTTATATTTTAAAACATATGCTTCTTACACAGGTGTTATCTCTACACTCTTTTCTACGAGAAACATTTCGTTTTTTATTTGTTTCATATTTGTATATATTTGGTATATAAAATGTTTAAAAAACATTTTATATAAATAATTAACTCTATAATCTCATAGAGTAGAAGAAAATTTAAAATTTCTTATACATAAACGAAACTTTTCTGTATATGAATCATATATATTAGGTATATTTTCTGTTTCCAAAACAATTTAATTATATATCAAGAGAAATCTAATTCCTCAAATAATTTACACATTATGTATTTGTCTATGAATTTTAATACATTTTATCTATATTTATGCAATACAATAATCAACTATGTAGAACAAAATAATTTTTAAAATTTATAATGGATAAACAATATTTTTTTTGTATATAAGTGGTAAATATTACATATACTTTTTGTTTCTGATACAATTTAACCTTTTATAAACACAAATCTAACTCTCAAACTCAATTTAAAAAAAAACTTGAAAGATAAAACACAAATACATAAAAAAAAATAATATAAGAAAGATAGTCAATTGACTAAAACTTATCTAAACAAACACAAATGCAACAACTACATCTATGTAGTATCATATAAAATCCAACACACTTCCAACAAAAAATACAGAAATAGCCAAATAAAACATCTATTTTTTATTTTCTAAATGTGGTTGCACAAACTACAATTTAAAATAAAAACTATTCAAACTTCAACACTACAACTCTTGATCACAGTAAAAGTTGCAATCTTTCCATTTTCCAATAATTTTCTTCTTCCCCTTTTGTTTTTCTTTGTGCCTTCCTAGATTTTCAATTGGACTCTTAATACAATTACTTAGCTTCCACTTTGTATAAGTGTAAAGGCCAACAACATACCAATTCCTAACAGCATCAATATTCAAAGAACTAAGAATATTCAAACCATGAATAAAATATTCATCAAAAGCAATTACAAACACACCACATTCACTACAATAAAAGAATTATTAGAAAATTACAAAAGAAAAAATAAATAAGCTCCTTACTTATCTTCTTGAGAAGGCAAACTATCAACCATTAAAACATCAAAAGGATCAGTCACTCTTGTTCACATATACTCCAGTAGCAAAATCAATATCATTTCGCCGC
>CATIWM010286601.1:0-21526 GCA_949671775.1 Mallotus repandus
TTTCTAAGTTTGGCCTAAAACAACCCTTTTAGAGTTAAAAGGGCATAATTGTGAATTGAGTAGTTTTGCACTTGTTGCACATCATTTGAAGGCTGCATGATTAGGACAGTATGTGAGATTGTTATATTGATGATTGGTAAACAAATTCCATGTTTTAGGTGCTAGAAAAGGGAAGGATAGTGGTGGTGCAAACTGAACCAAAACAATGAATCGATTGTGTTGGTTTTGAAAGCTATTTTATGAGTAGTTATTCAAGCCCTTTAAACCTTTTTATAACAGCTATAAAATGAGTATTTTAGTGATGTTTAATGAACCTAAATTGATGTATTCAAATGGTTTTAATTCAGCTTTTTGATACTTGAATTACATGTTTTAATTTTAAGCTTTAAAGGTTTCGAGTATATGAATTAAATATGTTATTTCTATAAGCTTTGCTTTGTGATTTGAATTGAGATCTTTTTAGTTACTTGGTGATTAAAATGAGCTTATGATCAACTTGATTTCACTTCTTTGAACTATGATGAAGGTTATTTGATTTTGACTGCTTGTTGAACTATAAATACGATAATGTTGTTTTGATTGAATATTTGGTGATAATGGCATTTGGTTTGTGTATACCACCCTATATGAGTTGTGTAAATGTGTTGAGGTGATTATATTGGTTGTTATTACGCAATAAACAATAGGGCACTTGATTGCAGGACGATGAAGGGAGAAGGGTCGTTCCGTGCCAATGTAGTCGAAGGGTTAGCCTTCAAGTGTGCCTAGAGAGTGATGCTTGTGATGGCCTGTATGTTATGGCCAGTTTGTAAGGCTTATTATAGGGATGGTTAATACATATGAAAGGTTGTATTAATGTTTATAAAGGCATGTATTTTACTTGGCTAAGCTTTGTACAAGTTTAAAAGCAAGAATGGCTTTGATATTTCAAATGGATTATAATTTGATTTTAAGTACTTTAGTATTCTGATTTGAGAAGTTTAATGTGTTTGATATAATTAAATTGTTTTTTGCTTGGAATATCTATTCATTGAGTATTTTTATACTCATTTTACTCTATTTTATAAACTTTTCAGATAATAAGGCTTGATAGTGGGTGGATTGAGCTAAGAGAGTGTGCATAGAAGTTTCAGATTAAGGTTGGCCAACATCCTCGTTAGAGAAGCCTCATACTTTTGTTTCTAAATCTTGTTTATATAAGTTTTGTAAAAGAATATATTCTAAAGTCAAATAATGATGGCTAGGCTTTATGAAAACAAAGTATATATAAATGTGGTTTACATTGCTTAATGTTGTTTACTCTACTATGTTTTTGATTTGCAAGGATTAATATTAATCCAGTTTTAAAATGTGATTTTCTATGTTACTTAATTATCCTATACTATAATTATTATTCATAAATTCATCAAATTACAGGGAAAATTTTATTTTCCATGACATGAATATATCAAGCTTTTCTTAGGAGGTATTTTAATTCTTTCAGCTAATATAATTATAATTATAACATAATTTGACTAAATTATGTTATTTGTTAAATGATTGGTTTTAAATGTCCATCTCGAGCTACGTGAGACGAGGTGTGATATTTTTGGTATCAGAGCTTTGTTAAATGGTCGTTTAAACTATGCTTTTGCTGTTGTTTTATGAAATATTAAAAATGCTTTTGTTATATTAATAGGATGCCACCAAGAAGAGACCGTTATAGGGCACCTCGATGAAGGAGGGTTGGCCAACAGGGTAGTGCCAGGGTAGAGTCTAAGGGTAGTGCTAACCCAGAGCTAGAGTCTAAAGCTAGAAGCCCTAATGTTGAACAACCTCCACCTCCCCCACCCCCTGTTGTACCTGTCTTACAGCTTGATCCAAGAGTATTAGCATAGACTATTATTGCTACATTGATAGCCCAAGAACAGAGGAGAAGACCAGGTGATATAATTGAGCATGCTAAGAAATATAGGGCATTCGACTTTCATGACTTTGTTGATTCTTGCATGGCAGATAAATGGTTGAGAGCTACAGAGAAAGCCTTTAACACACTTGCATTAATTAAAGCATAGAAAGCTGATAATGTGTATGGCATTCTACATGATATGGCAGATGCTTGGCTTGCTCAGATTAGATTGTTGTATAAAGGTCAGTTGACTTTGGATTTGTTCAAGGCTGAGTTTTGTAGGAAATACTTGATAGATGAATTCAAGGCTAAAAGGCAGAATGAATTCATTGCTTTGAAATAAGGGGCAATGTCAGTGAATATGTGGATAAATTTGAAGAGTTATATAGGTATGCTTCAGATATCTTCCCAACTCAAGCTCAGAAATATTACAGATTTAAAGAGCGCTTGTAGACTGTGTTGAAGAATGAATTATCACTATATGAAGGCCAAAATTTTAGGGGCTGGGTTGAAAAGGCAATGGAGAAAGAAAAGCTGAGAAAAGAAATAGAACAAGAAGGCAAGTATAAGGCTCCAATTTGGGCAGGACAACACAAGGGATTTAGTAAGGGAGCTGGTACATCTCAGTAAAGATCAGAGATAGGAGGATTCAGAGGCAGTAGAGCACCTTGGACTTGGTCAGGCACTTATAGACCACAGTCCCCTCAGTTTAGTTAAAGCTCTGTGAGACAACCTATGGCTAGTATAGGTAATTCATTCAGAAGGACCACCCCTTGCACTACGTGTGGCCTTGTACACGAGGGAGGAGACTGTAGGAAGAGGACTATACAATGCTTTGAGTGTGGTGGATCCGGGCACATTAGGAAGGATTGTCCTAACCTTACACAGTTTGGCACTAGTAGAGGAGTCCATATCACAACTGGTAGAAGAGGCAGGAATTCTGGTTTGGGTAGAGGTGCAAGTAGAGGTTCAGGAGCCGGTGTTAGTAGAGGGGGTGGTGCATATACATCAACACAACATATTCAGCCTGCACAGTTGGAGAGACCTTCAGTACAGCCCAGGGTCTTTACTATGACACAACAAGAGGCAACATCATCACACGATGTCATTTCTGGTAGGTTAACTATCTTTGGTGAGAATGCTTATGCTTTAATTGACCCGAGTGCAACTCGCTCATTCATTGCATTATCATTCACATCATGCATACCAAAAGAAACAAGTGTGATGGACTAGGGTTTAGTTATAGATATGCCCATGGGTGAATCAATGGTTTGTAAGCATGTTTATCAGGGTTGTGAGTTAGAATTTGGGGGTCAGAAATTAGAAGCAGATTTAGTGCCATTACCATTACAGATGTTTGATGTAATTCTTGGCATTGATGTCCTAACCAAATATCAAGCATTGATCAATTGTTATAAGAAGAAAGTAGAGTTCCAGATGCTTGTTAGTGGTAAACTTGTGTTTAAAGGTGAAATGGGTTTAGAGCATTATAGTATGGTTTCAGCATTAACAACTAGAAGAATGATGAGAAAAGGGAATGAAGCATTCTTGGAATATGTCATTGACACTGAAAAAAAGGGGCAAAAGCTAGACAACCTTCCTGTAATAAATGAGTTTATAGATGTATTTCCTGAAGATCTTCCAGGGTTGCCACCTGATAGAGAGATTAAGCTCAATATTGATTTGTAGCTAGGGATAACTCCTATTTTACAAGCTCCATATAGAATGGCTCCAGTAGAATTGAAAGAATTGAAGGTGCAATTGCAAGAATTACTTGATAAAGGCTACATTAGACCTAGTGTATCACCTTGGGGAGCACTAGTTTTATTTGTGAAGAAGAAGGATGGCACAATGAGATTGTGTATTGACTATAAATAGCTGAATAAGGTGACTATATGCAACAAATATCCTTTGCCACAAATTGATAACTTGTTTAATTAGTTGCAAGGAGCTAGAGTATTTTCAAAGATTGACTTGAGGTCTAGGTATCACCAGTTAAATATTAAGGAAGCTAATGTATCTAAAATAGCATTTAGAACTCGGTATGGGCATTATGAATTTCTAGTGATGCCATTCGGGTTAACAAATGCTCCTATTGCATTCATGAATTTGATGAACAAGGTATTTAAGCCTTATCTGGATAACTTTGTCATTGTGTTCATTGATGATTTTTTAGTGTATTCATAATCAAAGGAAAAGCATGATGAACATTTGAGAATTGTGCTATAAACACTGAGGGATAAACAATTGTATGCCAAGTTTATTAAGTGTGAATTATGGCTAGAGAAAGTGGTATTTTTAGGGCATGTTATCTCAGTTGAGGGAGTGTATGTTAATCCAAAGAAGATTGAAGCAATTCTCAATTGGAAACCACCTATTAGTGTGCATAAGGTGCATAGTTTTATGGGATTGGCAAGCTACTATAGAAGATTTGTGCATAATTTCTCCATCATTGCCTCACCTTTGACAAAATTGCTAAGGAAGAATGTCAAGTTTTTCTAGAATGAAGAATGCCAAGATAGTTTTGATGAATTAAAGGCATGTTTAACTTTAGTATCAGTGTTGACACTTCCAGTGACAGGGCTAGAATATGTTGTATACAGTGATGCATCTAGAAATGGTTTGGGTTGTGTGCTAATGCAACGAGGTAAGGTGGTCGCATATGCTTCTCTACAGTTGAGGCCACATGAGTTGAACTATCCTACACATGATCTAGAGCTAGCAACAGTTGTCTTTGCCTTGAAGATTTGGAGGCATTACTTGTATGGTGAGAAATGTTAGATTTTTACAGATCATAAGAGCTTGGAGTACATACTAAGCCAGAAGGAGTTGAACTTGAGGCAAATAAGATGGATTGAGCTCCTAAAAGATTATGATTTCACTATTGAGTATCACCTAGGGAAAGCTAATGTGGTTTACATTGCTTAATATTGTTTACTCTACTATGTCTTTGATTTGCAAGGATTAATATCATTCCAGTTTAAAAATGTGATTTTCTATGTTACTTAATTATCCTATACTATAATTATTATTCGTAAATTCATCAAATTACAGGAAAAATTTTATTTTCCATTACATGAATATATCAAGCTTTTCTTAGGAGGTATTTTAATTCTTTTAGCTAATATAATTATAATTATAACATAATTTGACTAAATTACGTTATTTGTTAAATGGTTGGTTTTAAACGTCCATCCTCGGTTACATGAGACAAGGTGTGACAGATGGTGCGTTAACTGCCGTTAAAGTGACGTTTGAAAGAGAAGCACAATTTTTTATTTGGCACGTGTAATAGACCCCTGATAACATGGACAGAGATCCATAACAAAAAAATTGTTATTTTAATATACTTTAATTTTACTCTAATTTTATTATCATTAGATGTGAGTGTATTGTATCGTCGATCCAATAGTACTTATTAATAAAGTAAAGTTTACTTTATAAAAAATAAATAATTATAGAAAGCAATAATTTATTTAAAATAACAATTAATATCAAAAGAAGTTATAAATTATTTATTATCTTATTTTAGTGATGTTCAAGTTTTACATTTATTTTGTGCTAAAATTTAATTTATTTCATTTTAATGTTCAATCTAAGTTAATATTTAACTTTTATGGCGATGTTAAATTTAGTTGACATATTGGTAAAAATCACAAGGTGAATTGTGAATGATACGTAGGTTTTGTTTATTTGTAAAAAATATATTTTGTATTTTACAGTATTTGAATTACTAAAAGAGAATAAGTCAAATGATCATAAATTATTAATCAAAGAAAAATAATTTTAAAATAAATGAAAATAATTTTCCATTTTAGAAATGAGAAATTAATTTTTAATACATTTTTTAATATATTTTTTTATTTTTCAAAGCATTCTCTGCTTATTTATTATCTTCTAATATTAATATTTTATTTAAAAAATAATTTTCTTGGAAAATATTTTCTAATAAACAAACGAGTCTTAAATTAAAATTTAGTTGTCGATTTAGCATCTAAAATGGAAGAAGGGAAAAGTTGGGTCACCGCTCCAATAGTTTATCCCTATTTAATGGAACAACGACCGGTGAACATATGTTCTTGCGTTGCTTTCTTACTCTACAACTACTGACACAGCCGGAAGCCAAATTGCAGCAAGTGAAATAAGAATCTTGAAACCAAAAAGCAAAAAAGTCGATTACAACATGCCTTGCTATTCATCTGTTCTCCAGAGTTCTATTAGAATCTCCACAATCATGTGTTTAAGAACCTCTTTTCCTCTTCATTTCCATAAAACCTTCTACAGAACCCGAAAGCACCGGTCTTTATTTTCATCATCTTCTTTTTCTACCGTGACTAATCCTCAAACTCTGCCTTTTAACCATCAGAGATTGGTTAGGTGTTCTGGTTCTTTTGTGTTTTTAGATTGGAGAACCGTTCCCCTGCAGAATTTGCGTTTACAGAACTTCAGTGATGGCCGCTTTGCCTACAAAGATGTTTCTAGCGATGATTCTGACTGCGAATTCGGGGCCACTTCCCAGCAGGCATTGGTGGGTTTTTATTGTTTTAATGTCCTAAAATAATTGATGCAGTGCAATTCTTAATACAGCCATTTTGTTTCCTTAAGGAGTGTAAATTATTCCGAAGTTTTCAGTGTTTTTTTTTTATCTTCCTTCAAATTAGAGAACTGAACAGAACTTACGGAAAAGCATTATGATTTTATTATCTTCGTCATGTTTATTTCTGAATTTCCCTGATCTCGTTCTTTTATGTTTTGAAACTTTTTTTCTTCCTCTTGTGTGTATAGCTTGTTATGTTACTACATGAAAAATATGTATATCACTTATGTATGTCTGAGCGCATTTGCTTTGGTTGGTGTATTAGAGTGGTTCCACCCTTGATAACGTTGATGATTGGAGATGGAAGTTGACCATGCTTCTTCGAAACAAAGATGAGCAAGAAGTAATTTCAAGGGAGAAAAAGGACAGGCGTGATTTTGAGCATCTTTCATCATTGGCAAGCCGAATGGGTTTGCATAGGTATTCTACTTTCTTCTTTTAATGTGTTGTAGCCATTTGCATTTATTATTTCAGAATTCTTTTTGGGAACATGTTTGAAAGTGTTCTAGTCATCATGTGACAATTCGGAGTATAATTTCTTTTTTCAGTCGTCAGTTCTCGAGAGTTGTTGTATTTAGTAAAGTCCCTCTACCAAATTACAGACCTGATCTGGATGACAAGCGTCCTCAAAGAGAGGTATTCTACCTCATCTTTTGTACATGTTCAATATTCTTTTCTGCAGTGTAGTTTATGTTTGAACTAATGGAACTGTGTTGTTTGAGCATTTTTATAAAAAACTTGCTGCAATATTTCCCAGTTGATTGAATAGAGGTGGGCAGTTGTAGATCTTGAGACCAATTAAAGTTTTTGCATAATTCTTGAGGCTACTAATGGTTCATTTTGCTAATTGATGATCAATGCTTTTGAAAACACATAGGTGATCTTGCCTTTTGGACTGCGAAGAGAAGTGGATACTCATCTCAATGCTTACCTTTCCAAAAAGTCCATGAACCAGGGAGATTTCTCTATTAATTTCTTGTCAAAATCAAGCAATGGGAAAGGCATGGCTACTAATGAAGGGCTATATGAGCAGCCACATCCTTTGATACAGAATAGTGCTGCCATGGAGAAAATTCTAAGAAGGAAGAGTTTGCAGCTGCGAAATATGCAACAAGAGTGGCAGGTACAGTTTTACTGTTAGCCATAGATTTTCCTTATGTCTCTTAAGATGCTTTGGCCATAGCTTATCCTCGTGTACAAGTTATATATATGACTTGTTTATATGTTACTATCAATACACTATTTCCCACTTGAAGTTCTTATTATGTATGTTCATTCTCAATCCCATCTTATATCATTCATTTATTAGACAGCTTGATACCATTAAACAGAATAACAATTTTTGTTTAGGAATCACCTGAGGGCAAAAAGATGGCTGAATTTCGCCAAAGTCTTCCTGCATATAAAGAAAGGGATGCACTGCTAAAAGCCATTTCTGAAAATCAGGTGATGTTGGTTATTATGATTCTGCTTGGCTTCTTCTTTTAAATAGCTAGGAACTGGCTCATTTGATGATTTTGTTTCTTGGGATTTTTAGGTATAATGTAACTGCTTTATTGCAATGATATTTGGTAGTGTTTTTTCGGCTTGTTGTTTGGAATAGATCATGAGAAAGATTCCATTTGAATTGAAATCTTGAAAAATCATGTCATTTTGCTTATGATTTCATTTATTTCAAAATAAGTTTTTTTAGCTGAAAGTGTCAACTGTTGGCTTTATAAACACAAGAATTGACTAAACAGAATGGAATTAAATTGAATTCTTGCATGTTTAGATGTTCCAAACATACAGCTGTGCTTGTTGGAAATTGATTTTTAGACGCTCTGTTGCTTTAACCTTTGGTTAGGAAAAAGGTCAGGAAAGGGGAGAGGGAAGGTAGAAGAAAATGAAGGTACAGAATAAAAAAACATTTGTTTTCTTTTGGAAGAGGAGGAAATGGGGTTAGTGAGGAGAAAATTATTTTTTATTTATAAATAATGATAACTTACTTTTAAAGGTTGAATTTTTATTTTAGCAAATTAAATTCTCATCTAATATTAGTATGTAAAAGGTTAAAATAGTAATTTAATTCCTTTTCCCTCCTCTTTTTCCCCACAAGGAGGAGAGAGAATTTTTTGCACCCAAGATGTCACATATAAGGCAAGACCCATATCTAGGCCCATAAACTTTCCACGTTTTTAGTTTGACTCCTCAAGTTTCATTTTGTATATCTAGACCTTCGTACATTACAGGTTAGAAATTTTAAACCCTTTTGTCAATTTTTAACAAAAATTGTTTCTCTTTGGTCCCTGAAGTTTTATATTATTAACATTCTTACAATTTTTACTTTTTTTAGCTTCTACATCATTTTAAAATTTTTCATCGATAAAAATAAATTTACTCATTTTAATTTTGAATATTTAAATTAAAAATATAAATGTAAGTTTTTATAAAAAAAAAATCTTGATATTTTAAATTAAAAATTTAAATTTGTTTATACATATTTAAATAATTTTAAATTTTAAAAATAAAAAAGATTTTAATTGTACTACTGTTTTTTTACAATATTTTAAATTATGCAAATTTTATTTTCAATGGGTTTACTGCACCAGTTGTACCTTAACTTTGCCCTTTATTTCATTTTGGTACCAGATTTTTAATTTTTTTCTCTTTAGTTACTGAAGTTCTATTTTTATTTTAGGTTAAAGTACGTCGAACATTTCCAATCAAATTTAGCATACATGACAGCCGAAATAACTATATTTTTAGTATATTCGCCATATAAGAATCCCATTAAGCAGTCTAATAATTTTGTGGGCCCTAGAAAATAAAGTTACTAAAGAGAATAAAATTGAAAATGATTTTATTAGGGTTTTCACTAATTTTATTTTTTACGGCTCACAAGATGATTAGACTGCTTAATAGGATGTTTAAGTGGCGAATATACTAAGAATATATTTATTCCGGCTGTCATGTATGCTAAATTTGATTGGATATGTTCGAGGTACTTTAACCTGAATGAAAATAGAATTCTAGTAACTAAAAAGAAAAAAATTAAAAATTTGGTACCAAAATAAAACATAAGCAAAGTTAAGGTACCATTGGTGTGATAAACCCATTTTCAATAGAATTTTTATTTTTCAGAATAAAATTTTATAATGAAAAAAAGCTATAATTACAAGACATTATGATAAAAATATGCTTTATAATTCTTTGAAATTTAATTTTTATGTTTTTAATACCTTTTTTGGTTTTTTTTGTACAAAATTTTCATAAAATTATTGTGAATAAATTTTTATAATATAAAGTTTTAGTAAGCATCATTTTTTCCATGGATATAGAAAGCATACTCAAAAAATGAAGGTTAAGGTAACAGTCACAAAAAGTTTTGAGTTGTTTGGAAAAGCTATCACCGTTTTTTGTGATATATAAACATGCATTGTTAACACATGAATCTATTTCCCTATTTAAATGCTTTCACAATCAAGTATTGCAGATGATGAAAATAAGGAAAGTAAAGCTAAATTACAAACATGCGCGCACGTACAAAGGGGTACATCAGTAAAATAAATTAAAAGAAGAGATTTTCTATTTTAGATGATTAAGGGGAGACATATATGTTTTGTCATATCCTTGCGAAGACTTTTGGCTTTCTCAATACTTGTCATTTGAGGCATTCTAGACAATTTCAACATAATTTTTAATGTTTGACCATACGAATGATAACTATTTTCCATTTAAATATACAAATATTTGATCTCTATCATTCTGATATCCACCATCTACTTATTATAAATTTATATTATAAAAATTTATTCTCGATAATTTAATTAATATTTTGTACAAAAAATAAAACCAAAAAAGGTGTTAAAAATTTAAAATTAAATTTTAGAAAATTGTAAAATATATTTTTATTATAATGTCTTTTAATTATGTTGTTTTTTTATCATAACATTTTATTTTGAAAAATATAAATTTTGTTGAAAATAAAACTTGTATAATTTAAAATATTATAAAAAACAACATTATTATTATTGCAATCTTTTTTATATCTTAACATTAACTTATTTATTTAACTTTTAAATTTAAAATTATTTAAATATGGATATATAAATTTATATTTTTAATTTAAAATGTGAAAAATTATTTTATATAAAAAATATATGTTTATTTTTAATTTAAAATATCATAAATTAAAATAAGTAAATTTATTTTTATTGGTGAAAAAATTTTAAAAGTGGTATAAGTATTAATAAAGTAAAAAATGGTATGAATGTTAGAAAAATAAAACTTTAGGGACTAAAAGAAAATAATTTGTGTTAAAAAAATTGATAGAACAGTTTAAAATTTGCAACCTATAAAGTACGAGGGTTTAACAAAATGAAATTTGAGGGGCCTAAATCTAAAAATGTGGAATAGGGGCCTAGATGTGGGTTTTGCCCATCTCAAGTTGTCCCTACTCTCTTCCCTCACTCTCCAAACAAGAGAAAATGCATATTTCCCCAATCTGTTAGGCCCTCCTAGACATATGGCAGTCCTATAAACATTATAAAGCAAATAAGAACATCTGCGAGGATGCCTTTTTTTTTTTAAAAAGAAAACAAGTTCATTAATGGGTCTTAAATAGCCCTTGACCACAGTTGTTAAAGGCATGCTTGAGGCGCACGAGATCAAAATAAATTTTTAATTTTGGTATTTTCTTTTGTGTCGTACTTGACATCACTCAGGCTCACACATGTGCCTTGCACCTTTAATAACTATGCCCTTGACAATTCTCTTTTAGGGACCGAGAATTAGATGATTCTATTTTCCTCAGTTGCTATTATATTATAAGACCTAGAAATATATGCACATGTTTTTGTTAGTTAGCACATATAATTGAAAGAACCTGAGCTGTATTTGATTGGCTAAAAATTTGAAAAATAAGTGCTACTAATAAGTTATCAAAGATAAGAGAATTGATCATGCAAATTAAAAAAAGAATTTCTCTTAAAAAAATATCTCTCTTTTCTTTCTTCTTCCCTTGCTGTTTGCAAACTTCGCTGGCACAAAATTTATGGGGTTTATTGCACCGTTGGTACTATAATTTTGCCCTATGTTTCAAAATGGTACCAAATTTGCAATTTTTTTCTTTTCAGTACCACATGCTCTATTTTTGCTTTAGATTAAAGTACCTCAAACATATTCGATCAAATTTAGCATACGTGCCAGCCGAAATAAACATATTTTTAGTATATTCGCCATGTAAATATCTCATTAAACAGTCTAATCATCTTGTTGGCCCCATATAACAAAATTGCTTGTGGGTCCCATAAAATAAAATTTTAGCAAATTTTATTTTTTAGAGCCTACAAGATGATGAAGCTGCTTAATTGGATGCTTACATGGCGAATATACAAAAAATATACTTATTTAGGATGCCACGTATACTAAATTTGATCGGATATGTTTGAGGTACTTTAATATGAAGCAAAAATATAACTTGTGGTATGAAATGAAAAAAATTGAAAATCTAGTGTCATTTTGAAATATGGGGCAAAATTATGGTACTAACGGTGCAATGAACCCAAATTTATGCTTTCTTTTCCTACTCCTAAAGCAAACCAATCACAGATTCTTTTACATTCTTCTGGTTCTCTTGAAAGATCTCAAATGTCCGAGTCCATTATCAATATGAAACAACCAAGTATATATTCTTTAAAATGCGCCCATCATAATTCTGTTTGGGAGTCGTGGTGAAAGGACCAGCGGCCAGGGAATTAAAGGGGTGGGCGGGCCAGGTAACTCTAGAGTGGAATTTGGGATGGTTGAAGTTCGATCCTTTGTTGGATCTAATGAAGGTTACGGTGATGGTTTTATCATTTAAGGTTGAAAGCCATTTTTATAAGTGTTTTTAGTCTGATTACTTGAGCGAGGGTTCTCTAATCCATACCAAATCTTAAGCACCTGATAAAGCAAATATGATAAATGTTTTATGCTAATTTAGTTCTTATAATTGCTTCCAAAATGGATGTTCATGATTTTGCATACTAATGATTCTGGAAGTGTTAGAAAAAAAAAGTTAAAGATGGGGAAGAAATTTTCAGAACTTTCTTGTACTCAGGGTATTCCAAATTAATAGCATCACACCAGTTGATGGGTAGACATGCATCCCGTCATCAAATGTTTGCTCCTTGTAGGGTGGACTGGTATAGATAGTATTATGATAAAAGCATAAACTGAAAACTGATTATTAATATGAATTGAATGTGAGGTTTGTCTGTGAATGGCATAATGTATAGAAAATTGCTGTGTTCCAGGTGGTTGTTGTCTCAGGTGAAACTGGTTGTGGTAAAACCACACAACTCCCACAGTACTTACTAGAGTCTGAAATTGAAGCTGCTCATGGAGGTTCCTGTAATATAATATGTACTCAGCCCCGGAGAATATCTGCTATGGCTGTTTCTGAACGAGTTGCTGCAGAGCGAGGGGAGAAACTGGGAGAATCAGTTAGTTTCTACTTTCTTTCTTTTATGTGATTTCTCCTTCTCCAGACATATTAGCTTGTCAATTGCTCCAATTCCACTGTTTTTATTTTTTTTATTTTTTAAGATTGGATATAAAGTTCGGCTGGAAGGAATGAAGGGGAGGGACACACGCCTTCTGTTTTGTACTACTGGCATATTATTGAGGAGATTACTTGTTGATAGAAATTTGAGTGGTGTAACTCATGTTATTGTTGACGAGATTCATGAACGTGGAATGAATGAAGGTAAGGTTGGAATTCATTTAAGATACTTAGTGGTGGATTCTACATCATTTGATATTTACATGGTGTGTTTATTGGCTAGATTTCCTTCTTGTTGTCCTGAAAGATCTTCTTTCTCGTCGACCAGAGTTGAGGTTGATTCTGATGAGTGCCACCTTAAATGCTGAGCTTTTCTCTGCATATTTTGGTGGGGCTCCAACACTTCACATTCCTGTAAGTCTTGTGGAGTTGATTACTCTTTCTTATGCCATTGTCTATAACAAATGCTGTGATACACTGGACCTTTTCTCTTGTCCAAAATGTTGGCTATGTCTGTCAAAGTAATAATCCATTAGATGATTTTAACTGTCATCACTGTCATATAGCTTTTGCCATTATTTCTCCACTCTCTTTATTTTTTCTAGTATTTCTATTTCTGCTATTCTGCCCCCGCTCATTGGTTTTTGAACAGTTTGTTGACATTGATTATGAATATGAATCTGAATATTTCTTCTCAGTAAAAACCCTTCTATAATTTTATACAAGGATGCAATGATAGCCCTCCTTGAAAATTTTTTTCCCTTCCAAGTGCATTTTATTTTCTGAAATAAATTCTCTCATTCTTCCCTCAATTTTTACATTGTCTGTAGTCCAGATTTTGACTCCTGGATAAAAAAGTGGCTTATTTTAAGCTTAACTTTCTTATTCTTTTTTAGTGGAACATGCGCATTAAATATATGAGGTGACAATTCGCCATGTTTTATAATGCGTATTTAATGCAAATTTTGCTGATGGTACTTAACTGCTACTTTTTTTTAATAGAAATTGTGAGCACCAAGTTCATAGCGGTAATCTATTTGAGAGCGATGCTTATATATATATATATATATTTTTTTTTTTTGTATTACTTAAACAGTTCTTTTTGGCCTTTGGCTAATTTCCTTTAAAAAAACACATCTAATTCTTAAGGTAATTCTGTTAATTTTGTCAGCATTGTAACATAGTATTGATTAATTGTCATTATTTTTCTCTGGCTTTTGTTGTACTTTTCCAGCACTTTGTTTTCATTTGCTTCTTGTGTTTGTTGAGTTTGTTTATTGATCACTTGGTAAAAGGAGCATATCTGAATGTGTAGCAGATCTGACTTATCTTTCTCCTGGTTTTGGGTGGGGGTGATTTTTACATTTTCAGGGCTTTACATATCCAGTTCGAGCCCATTTTCTAGAGGACATTCTAGAAATTACTGGACACAGGTTGACTGCATATAATCAAATTGATGATTATGGTCAAGAAAAGGGTTGGAAAATGCAGAAACAAGCTCAAGCTTTTAGAAAGAGGAAAAGTCAGATTGCTTCTGCTGTTGAGGTAAAAAACAAGCTCTAGTTCTTTCTCACACTCTCTCACTCAATATATATCTCTCACATTTAACATTTAACATTTTGACAGGATGCACTTGAAACTGCCAACTTTAGAGGCTACAGTACGCGCACCCAGGAGTCTTTATCCTCTTGGAATCCTGATTCAATTGGTTTTAACCTTATTGAGCGTGTGCTTGTTCATATAGTAAAGAAAGAAAGACCTGGTGCAGTGTTAGTTTTTATGACTGGTTGGGATGACATTATTTCTTTGAAGGATCAGCTACAGACTCATCCTATCTTCGGTGATCCCAGTAGAGTATTGTTACTTGCATGCCATGGATCTATGGCCAGCTCTGAGCAGGTGATCTTGCCATTTGATTTTTGTTTTTTGATGTTTATATTTTAGAATATGTATATCTATTTATATTACTCAACTTATGCTATGATTTTTTTCTCCTTCAAAATTTTATCATTTTATTTTTAATTCAGTATTTGTTGCAAGGGGATTTTTTTTTTTTTTTTGTAAAATATAACCAGATTTCTTCTCTCTCTCTCCCTTTGTCATCTCCCTTCTTAATCGTCTATATGCTTTGTTCACTGCAGTTTTCCTTTTATCTTCTTTTGGCCTCTTAGTCCAACTTTCTTCATTTTTCTTTCCTGTTTACTGCTCCTTTACTTAATCAAGAACATGATGGCCTGATCCAGACTAGGTAAAGTGAAGGGAAAAAAAAATTCAAAGAATAAAGAAATTTTAAATTTTGTCCCGTATTTGCTATTTTAATGCTCATGGATTTTTTTTTTTTTAAATTTTGGAATCTGCTTGAATAGCCCTTCAGATTTCTTTAGTGTCTTCGTTTTCATTTTGAACTCTTGTTTGGAAATCTTTTATTGTTTAGGATAATGTAGTTTCTTTTAGTTTACTAGGAATCTAAATTTAAAGAGCATTATGGTTGCAAGTTCATATGGTTGAGTTTTGGTCTATAACCTATGTTCATTATGTTTTTATTCAGAGAGTTTTTAGATTTGGTAGAAATACTTATGCAAATATTTTGCTCTAGAATTGTGTGGTTCAATTCTCCCTCCCTTTAGGTGATTCCTAGAAACTTACCCCTTCATTTCACATTTTTTTCACTGCCACATCAGATACCTTAAATTGTAGAATTAAGCTCCATTATTTTCTGCAAACTTCATTGTAGAACAGTTTACCATAAGCTGTCCTAAGATTCCTTTTCTTCATTGCGCATCCTACACCAACAACATAGAAAAGCCTTTTTTTTTTGGTCAAATTGTACTGTTCATTTTTCATGTTAAATTCTTGATTCCATTATGATATATATATATATATATATATATATATATATTTTTTTTTTTTTTGTGTTAAATTGTTATTTATGCCACATTGTCTCTTAGTACTAAGTTTTACATGCTTGGGTTTAGTCATAAATTGTGAATAGAATTGTAGACTCTGTATTTATATATTCTATGCATTTGGTTTTTGAAATTTTAAAAGTTCTATTTTGTAAATGTAACCAGTTGACCTTTTTGTTTTAAGAAAAAACTTCTGTACTTGGCTCTCTCTTACCTGCTCCTAGGCTCCAGGATCCCTCAGCGCCCTGCATCCATATTGTGGTATAATTTTTCCTGATTCCTTTTTTGGTTTTCTGATCCAGAGGTTAATATTTAATAAGCCTGAAGATGGAGTGAGAAAAATTGTTCTGGCTACTAACATGGCTGAGACTAGTATTACTATTCCTGATGTTGTCTTTGTGGTCGACTGTGGGAAGGCAAAAGAGACATCATATGACGCGCTGAACAATACTCCTTGTTTGCTTCCATCATGGATCTCAAAGGCTGCAGCTCGGCAAGTAAGTATTACTTTAATGAAACATATATCTTTTTTTTTTGGGAGGACAGAACGTGTTATTATTGCTTATTTTTTCCTTCACTTTCTAAGGATTAGCAAGTGAATTTGTGAGAATGATATAACCAATGTGCCTGGCTAATATGTTTAAGATTAATATTGACCCAAAAAGTACAAACTGTTCTTAAGAGCAAAGTTTAAAGTGTTATTTGAACAAAGTTTCTAAATGCTGCAGATATTAAAATATGTGCAGTAAAATTGGATTTTGTCACTTTTGTAAGAGGTGTTGATATTTCTGATTGGTCATGTGGTATTTTTGTATGATTAATTTTAATTAATATTTTATTAATGCCTAAACTTGTGATATGTTACAGTTGCATATAATAATTATAGAATTATATAGCTTAATTATGGGAATTAATTTAGGAAAAATCAATCCCTCGGATCTTCTTATGTTCCTTTTTGAGAATCCATAACTTGTATATATACATTTATGCGTGCATGTGTGTGTGCATGTAACTTGTCAATACATCAAGTTTTCCATCTCTATGTTTTCTTGGCATCAAAGCCCTAGTGAGCAATTCCAAAAGTTTTTTTTCTTTTTTTTTTTGCCTAGTGTGCAGTTATGAATTTTTTTCTTTTTTTGCCTAGTGCACAGTTTTATATTCTCTTTTTTTTAAAAAAAAAAAATTATTATTAAATTTGTGGTTGAGAAAAGACTTTTAGTCATGGCTGATATGATTCGTGTGATATCAAAAATTACGGAATATAAAATTCAGTGGTTCTAATTATCTTTGATTGGAGTAAAACTATTTGTATATCTAGGAATATTGAGAAGGATGATCATCTCATCCAAGATTCACCTAAGATGATATGAAACAGGCATGCCTGAGATGATGCTCGGCTTTTCTTGCAATTATAAAATTCCATTGACAGTGGGGTAGTTGAAATTATAATTATGAATTTGTTAAAGAATTGATGGAATATGAATTCTAGGAAAGGGAATATTTCTTGCATGTATGAAGTGTGTAAAACATTTCACCATGTTGAGAAACAATATAGGTCTCTTACACTATGCATGGATTGAGAGGAATATAAAAGGAAGAGAAGGGAATAGGAGGGGAATTAGATTTTGTGTTATTGGACTATTAAAAGTTAATAGAGGGGGAAGGGAATTGAAGGGGAAATATTCCCCCTCATTTTGCTTGTAGAAGGTGAAATTGATTACATCCCAAATTGAGGTGTAAAATATTTCAACTCCAAAATATAATGTAATTAAAGTTTTATTTCCTTTTCAAACATTTTACATTTTTTTCCCTTTATTAGTTACTTTTAAGTTATCAAACAAAACAAAATCCATTTCAGACTAGCAATGCCCTTGTTAGTCGGAGGGTTGTGGATATGAAACAAGACATAACAATAATGGGGTGGTAATAAAGGAAGGGGAACCAGTAACTGTAACAGATGTTGAGAATCTGGGTGGGATTTATTGTTGAGAATCTGATTTGGGATTTAGGAGGGATCGTATCCTATTATTGTCATGAGCTTGGTCATACAAAACGCACTTGTAGAAAGGTGCATAATCGCTCTAAAAAAAATTAGCCTACACATTTTACAGCTATTAGTGCTATGATTGATTCATCTTTCAGGAAGTCTGATATAGATTCAATATATGAAGTGGTTTCTGAGTATGAAATTAACTATGATGAACCTAATTTATGGATAGCTCAAATCTTTATGATGTCAGTAGATGCTGAAGCTGCCATAGATGATGAGCTATTTTCAAATTTTGGACTAAAATGGTAATGCTGGATTGTTTATAGACAATAAAAATATATATTATAAAGACAACTCACTGAACTTGAATAGAATTTTGTAATTAAATAGATACAAATTAAAATTTTGTAACTAAATTGTCATCAGATACAAAGTTTAGTGACTATCTATATAATTTATCCCAACTTAATTTGTTTACAACATTGTTAACTTTAGGTTTTATGGTTTCTCTTGAACTTTCTTTTTTACTGGTACATTGGCTGTTCAAATTGGTCATGATATTTTTCTGCTATTCATTTTATAGAGAAGAGGAAGAGCTGGTCGTGTTCAACCTGGCGAGTGTTATCATCTTTATCCCAGATGTGTCTATGATGCTTTTGCTGATTATTAACTCCCAGAACTTTTAAGGACAACATTGCAGTCTTTGTGCTTGCAAATTAAAAGTCTCCAACTTGGTAGTATTTCAGATTTCCTTTCTAAGGCATTGCAGCCACCGGAATCTCTATCGGTAATTCCTAGTTCTTTATTCCAAAATTTGTTCCATATGCTGCAGTGTTTCCTGCTTCTTCTTAATGGCCTCAGACTTGGTTGAGTTTTACTACAAGGTTCCTTTCTTATAGTTTTCTCATCATGGATTTGTTTTTCTAAATGCTAAATCCATGAATCCATGTTGATTGTCAGGTTCAAAATGCCATTGAGTATTTGAAAGTCATAGGAGCTCTGGATGAGAATGAAAATCTAACAGTGTTGGGTACGCAAGAGTTTATTTTTTCAATGGCATTCTGTTCATATTTGATTTTTGAGCCATTTTAAATTAGTAATATAGCTTTTGCTTATGACAAAAAATCCTTAAATAATTGTGGTTGTGGTGATTTTTTTCAGGACGTCACCTATCAGTGCTTCCAGTTGAGCCTAAGCTTGGGAAGATGCTTATTTTAGGGGCTATCTTCAACTGTCTAGATCCAGTAATGACTGTTGTTGCTGGTCTTAGTGTAAGAGACCCATTCCTGATGCCATTTGACAAGAAGGATGTAAGTCTCCCATTATGCATGTGGTTAATATCTTGACTTTACCAATTTTGCTTGAGTTTAGAACTTCGGCCACTTAAATATTTCAAATTATCCAATGCTTATGTTCTGAATTTAAAATGACCAGTTTTTGCTGCCTTAGTTGGCTGGCATAGTGATGATTTTACAAACTCTTGTTGACTCTACTTGACATTGTTAAGTCATGGTAAAGAAATAAAAATTCCTTTAATGTAAAGAGCTTAGCCAAGTCTCTAAAGATTTGCCGCATCATTATCACTATGGCAATTAATTGAGGCGCTATTAGAAGGTGTTCTTGATTGACCTTCATTCTTCATACCATATGTAAAGTTGATGGCCTTATCCCTTTATTATAATATGTAAAGTTATTATTTTCCCTGCTATATATACATTTATGTTTATGTGTTTTTGCATGGCCAAAGTATCAAGTTGGACCCCCAACTATAGCCCGAAGTCAATATTGGACCTTAAAGTTTTTTTTGTTGGTCCAAATAGCATTTTTTTTTCTTTTTAAATTATATCATATTGGACCTTATCTTAAAAAACTCTTACAATTAAGTCCTATAAGGCAAATGAAATTTTAATTTTAATGGTTATTTAAGGAAAAATTATTTAGACTAATAAATAAATTTTAAAAAATATATATCACCAAATTATAAAATTTTAAAATTAAGCCTACATACTAATTTTTTATTTTTTTTATTTTCTTAACTTTTTTTGAAAATTTATTTGAAATTTCCTTAAATTTTTTTTTATAAACGTAAATATTTTTAAAACTTCACAATTAAGTGATATATATTTCAAAAAAATTTCATCAATTTTTAATTATTAATTTAAATAGTTTTTGGTTAGTCAAATGTTAAAATTAAATCGATGAATAAAATTTTATTATTGAACTGTTAAAATTAAATTGATGACTTTTTATATGTATATCACTTGTATATAAAGTTTTTAAAATTTTTAAGTCTAAATTTTTTTTTAAGAATTTAAAATTTTTTTCTAAAAATTATTATATAGGCTTAAAATTTTTTTAAACTTTATAATTTAGGTGATATATATTTTTTTAGAAAAAATTTATCAATTTTATTTATTAATCTAAGTAATTGTTTGTTAGTTTACCATTAAAATTAAAATTTTGTTTGACTTATAGGAATTAATTGTAAGAATTTTTTTAAGATAAGATCCAATATGATACAATTTTAGAAGAAAAAATTACTATTAGGACCAAACAAATTTTTAAGGTCCATTGTTAACTTTGGGATGTAGTTGAGAGCCCAATTTGACCCCTTGGCTTTTTTATATCTATTATGAGTAAGCTTTGTTTGGTTTAAGCTGAGAAGCCAAAATGAGTCATTTTGGTTTCTTTGTTTGGTTTTTGCAATATCTTGTTTTGATCATATGTCAATTTATTTCAATTCTATTGGAGAGTATATTCCACATTGGAAGGTATAGTGAACGAAAGTGGCTTATATGTGGTGTAAATACCTTAACGCATGCCAATCCACATGTGTACGTGGGCCATTACTTTCTAGGCCTATGGACTTTTTGACACGGTATCAGAGCGGTAATCTTGGGCTCGTGTTTAAGACCTAGAGTTGGGTGCGGGCCGTTTGTGATTCGTTTGCGTTGTTGGGTGCGGCCCATTGGAGCTTGGCACGACCCATGTGAGTTCGTTGGGTGTGGCTTGTTTGTGACCCTGTTTGAGTCATTGGATGTGGCCCATTTATGTTTGGGAAGTGTAGCTGATGCAGATCTAGTTACACTTGAGGGGAAGTGTTGAAAAATATATCCCACATTGGAAAATTATATAGAAATAAAGTGACTTATAAGTGGTGTAGATTGGACCTTAACACAAGCTAATTGGTTTTGTGTTACATGGGTTTGACCCCATTTAAGAGTCCACGTGTGTACGTGGGCCAACACTCTCCAAGCCTGTGGACTTTTTAACAAGCTCTATTTGGTTTTGAAAGTAGTTGAACTGAACCAATTAATTTTTTTGCTATGAATGCATGCCATGTTGGATCTATGTTCACAATTTACCACTATTCTGCTTTATCACTTCTAACATTATGTTTTGTTTTGTTTTTTTAAATTTTTCGTTGGTCATCAACTCCATTTGAATTGCATGTTAAATTTTCATGCTTTTTCTGTGCTCTACATTTTTTCTTCCAATTTATAATAGATCGTTTGTGTTGCAATTATGGATCTTGTTCAGCTTGCAGAGTCTGCAAAGGCACAGTTCTCTGCTTGTGATTACAGTGACCATCTTGCTCTTGTCCGAGCCTATGATGGAT